>AWOL01S0027853.1:25341-51919 GCA_000715115.1 Nicotiana otophora | reverse complement strand
CACCTCAAATCGAACTTAATAAACTTATGAACCCGGAATGACGTCACATTTTGTATCCAAGTCTCAAATGACGTAACGGAGCTAATACAACTCTATGAATCGCAATCCGAGCCCCATATCAATAAAATCAACTCTCGGTCAAACCTCTTAACCTTCCAAAACATCAACTTTCCAAGTTTTGCCAAAATGCTACAAATTATCCTACCGCCCGCCAAATCCAAATCTGGACGCACGCCTAAGTCCAAAATCACCATAAGAAGCTATTGGAATCATCAAAATGCCATTTCAGATTCGTCTATACAAAAGTCAAACTCCGGTGAACTCTTACCATTTAAGCATCTAAAACAAGAATCCTTCTTCCAAATTGGTCCCGAATCATCCGAAATTCGAACTCCACCACACACGCTAGTCATAATACATAATACAAAGCTGCTCGAGACCTTAAGCCGGCGAACGGGACACTAATTCTCAAAATGACCGGTCGGATCGTTACCTTCTCCCCCTCTTAAACAAACATTCATCCTCGACCGTGCCAAGAATCATTCCGAAGTCATCAATCACTGAGTGAACAAACCATACATACACCCGCAGGTGACCCCACATCACCCCAAATCCACATAAGACCGATAACACCGCCTCAACTGAAGGTTTTCCTTCCACCAATAACAATAGGACTTAGAACCAAATTTCTCACCATCCGGTTATTTCCACAAGACCTGATTCCTATATCAACACATGGTATCAGCCTCAACCAGCTGCAATAACCTATATATACACTCACCAGATACAAACACATGACCTAACACACTACACATATGTCCATAACAACATTTCTAATCACAATAGCCGTCTATACTCAAACACAGCACCAACAATTAACCTCATATCATCTAGAACCATGTTCCAAACCTCCATAACACCAACAAGGATGAAAGAAGAACGAAGATGCCATGATTATTCACTCAAATAAACAAGTCACACCCAACACCACTTGGGCACACACCTCACAAGCTAAACCGCAATAAGCACAACATGAATATGAATGAATATATGAGAGAACACATGAAAGAACTATCAAACAAGCTCGACCAACACAACTCCCTATCAGTACCATACTACGAATTAATTCCGCAAGGGAAAATCAAAGTATACGAACAACTCACAAGGATATCATCCTAATATAACTTCACCGCGGCACGCAGCCCAACCCAAACATAGCAAATCTCATGGAAATGCGAGGATCCCATCCTCAGCTCTGAATCACAAGTAGATTACACATCATACCAACTGAAACCTTCTACTAATTCAATTTCCGCTAGCAAAGTCACAACACATGCTGAACTCCCACACCGGTAGAGCATCTAATTCACAAATCGTAACTAACCACCCAGAAATCACATCAGTATATTTGAATTCCACTATTATGTAAAACAACTAAAAGAAAGAACTGTAAATACTTAAACTGAAACTGAGCTGATAACTAAGAAATGATAATAGAATACTGAAATGATCGTTAACTAATAACTGAAATGATAACTGCTGAAAGTGAAACTTAAATGATAACTGATAACTGATAACTTAACCGAATAAAGGAAGTAAGGATATGAATACTCCTTCTTCTGAATGATGAACCACCTGTTAGACTGAATATTAAACTGCGGCCTCATGCCCAATATATATGTGCACAAGCTGCCGCCTCATGCCCAAGTATACGTATACATAACTGCGGCCTCAGGCCTAAAAATGCATAAAGCATAAACTGCAGCCTTAGGCCCAAAGATGCATAAAGCATAAACTACGGCCTCAGCCCCAAATACAGGTGTTTAACATTCAGGAATTTATAATTAGGAACTGAGAATCATAATGCAATATATGATACTAAACTACTGAACTTTACTGAGTTACATGATACTGGAATGCTGAATAGTACTAGACTGAGATATGTATTCATAACAAATTTCTTTGTTGTAACTGAAGCTCATAGTATGTTGAACGATTATGAAACTATGCCATCTAGAGAATAGATGTTCTACAACTCTTCTGGGACTAAGGCATAATTACTTTCTGAGGAAATTCGTAATAGTCATAAAGAATGGGAGATATGGAGAATCATAAACAATCCCAAAAGTAAAGAGGGTTAGTTAGCCTCACATACCTTAGCTCTGGACCTTTTTAATAGTATCACGATGTTCGTCGCCTCTTTCAACGATAATCTACGTCAATATATATATATATATCAAAAGGAACCAATATTAGCACTAATGCTCTTGTTTTAGTAATATAGGAATTTTATCAAATACCTTATGGGTGTAAAGCCTCATTGACCTTAGTAATTGGTCTTTTATTCACCAAGTTTTCATTCTACTACTTCTAGGTGATTCTACAATCCCAAATAGATGTAACTAACACCATTTCTCATCATCCAAATGTTTACAACAATCCAAAGCCCTAGTTGTTATGGTTCTCTTTATCAAACACATTTATTATTCTCCCAAAAACTTATCAATTCATATTTATAAATGATTAGGGAGTATAAGCATCACCTTTTCGAAGTTCACTCCTCTTGAATTCAAGTTCTAGTGTTTCCTATCTCAAGAATGTTATCTCGACCGAATATATAAGGAGTGGAAAGATTTACCCATATTAATAAGGTGTTGGAGAATTGAAATTAACTTAAAATTATCGTTAGAACATACCTTGGATGATTGAGGGACCTTGGGGAAGTTAGGTTATTGAGAGATTCCCTTTCTAGAGTAGGTTTTCGTGTTTGGGGTGTGGGGGGAACGAGGTAGGGCTTTAAAATAAGTGAGCACGTCCTAAAATTAAGGAGGAAAATAAAAGTAGCTCCGATAAACCTCATCGGTGCGAGGCATCATCAGGGGCACTAGAATAACTTTGCAAGGCGCCATCGGAGGCTCCAAAACTACAGTGCCTTGCGCTGTCTGGGGCACTGAGGTTGATGCCCTGGACTGTGCCTTGTACTATATGGGGAACTGAGTTTATATGGCCTTGCACTGTCTATGGCAGTGAGTTTTAATGGCCTTGCACTATTTAAGGCTATAAGATGGACCTCCCATAAACTTAGTCGATTCTATTGAATTGTATACACCTCAGTCTCGGTCCTGATTCTAAAACAATTCTTTCCACCCATACTCATACCAATAGGACTTCACATGTCTAAGAGGTCACATTAATACTCATTTAACGCATCCACAACTAATCCGGATTTACTGAGCGTTACACCTTGGGGGTATTTATAGGGCTCCCGTGCGTGCGGCCGTACACCTGGGCAAGTGACCGCGCATCTGGCCATGCACATAAGGCAGAACTCCCCTTATATGCGTGATCGCGCATCTGTGCGCGCATATGGCATAGGTCCGGTAAAGTGGCCATAATGTTCTATAGAAATATACAAATGACAAAAGGTTTGATGAGTTGGAAACTAGACTCAAAGGGCTTTAATATGATAGGTACATCACCACCTCAGTCTTTAGATTTTGGGAGTGGCATTTGTTTGAAGCCGGGTCTTGTGCTAATTGAGACATCCTTTTCAATTAATGTATCAAACTTCTTCCACACAAATTCTTGCCATTCACAAAACTCCTTAGTACGATCCAACACACCTTAAACATATAGTTTCATTTCTGAATGATGTGCCTCTATCCCATAGGTCTCCTTTAATACTCGAATACGCTATCCTCAAATACCGCTGGCGCACTTTAAAATCTTAAATCATTAGGTTAACAGGGCCTTACATTCTCCGTCGCCTAGAATCATTTGTCCTCGAATGAGGGTTAGAGTCTACCACAGACACCCAATGTGACTTAATTCTTTTTCCACACACCAAAAGCTCCAAAATTTGGCTAACTCCCCAAATTTCTAGAAATTTGGGCAGAGTCTCCCTTGTAATTGGGCATAACCACTTGCTAGAGAACCACCAAAACAACTCCTAACAACACATCCACAACTCAACAAAGCATCAAAATATATATTCATAACACCGACCTCAATATTAAGGGCATTGCATTATCAGAAGTGGTACCTTGACATGAACTACACTAAATCATAACACATAGAAAGTACCTTTTGAACCACAATTATTTGTCTCTACAAACAAGTGAGAATATTTTCTTTCCACAACACACTCGGCCTTTGAGACGACCTCCTCGACTCACTGACTTAGCTATAGAACTTTGATAGAGGCAATCCCAATTTCCGGACTTATCTAACAAAGATGACCATAAGGTAACTCTCACAAGCCAATTATGTACTTTACCTTTAATAGCTTCCACCTGAATGATAGACAAAAGGTCTTCCAATTACCCTCTTTGACATAGACACATAAAGCACCGGGTGCATAGAGGACAACGATGGGGAAACAGCATACTCGTAGTTTGGCCTATTTCTTTCAAGATTCCACAAGGCCCAATGTGAACTACACCTACTTTAACTTTATTAACAATTAACATAATACCTTCATGGAGAAAATCTTGAGAATAACCTGTTCACTTCCTTCAACTCCAAATCTCTATGTCGGACACCCAAACTGTAAGGCCCCGTAAATATTTCCTAATGATTTATGATTTTAAAGCGCGCCAACGGTATTTGGGAATAACGTATTTGAGTATTAAAGGAGACCTATGGGATAGAGCCACATAATTTTGAATTCATAATGTACTTTTAAGGTGTGTTGGAACATACTAAGGAGTTTTGTGAATGGCAAGAACTTGTGTGGAACAAGTTGGATACATTAAGTGGAAAGGATTTTTCAATTGGCACAAGACCCGACTTCAAATGAATAGAACTCCCTCAATATACTGACTTAGGTGGTGATCTACCTATCCAATTAAATCCCTTTGCATATATTTGCCAATGCATCAACCCATTCATCATTTGGATATTAATGCAGAAAGTTATGGCTATTTTACTGGACCTATGTCATATGCGCGCCCAGATGCGCAACCGCGCATATTTTGAGAGTTTCTGCCTCAAGTGCGCAGCCAGATGCATGGCCACTTGCCCAGGTACGCGGCCGCGCATGTAGCAGCTTATTTAATACCCCCAAAGCCGGGTAGAGAGAGTGGTTAAGTCATTTCTTGAGCTAAAACCTGATATTTTAGAGCGATGTAAGAGCATTTTAGAGAGAGCAGGAGTAAACCTAACATTCTAATAATCCAATCTTGCACCAATCTCCAAGAATCAAGGAAGCTAATCAGAAGATCTTCATCTAAGAGGTAAGGTTCCATACCCTAGTCTTTAATTTCGAGTTTGGGGGAAACTACTAAGTGATGGAAAGTATGCTTCTTGGGTGTAAGAGGATTATTTATACATGCTTGTACTAATAAGATTTGTGGGATGATTGTTGAGCTAAAATAGGTAAAGACTGGGTTGAGGAGTGAAGGAAATATTGTAGAAGAACCTTGTAGCCAAATTTGCACACCTAATGTTTGATAAAATGCTCAAATGAGATGAAACCATGAATATCTTCCTAATTTGTGCTCAGTTTTGTTATGTCTCAAAATAGATTGGGATTGCTAGAATTTCCTGAACGTTGTAGTAATTTAAGGAAAGCTCAAAGTGAGATATGTTGGCTAAACTTTCTCTCTTAGAATTGAATTCCATAATGTGCCCGTAAGTTTCAAAGTATGGGTTGCGTATTAAAATGTTTGGCTTTGAGTCGTGTTTGAAATGAAAGCTAGTATGTTAAATTGTGTGAGAAAAACTCGATATGTTTAAGACCCTTAATTTCTCATATATGTACCTAAAGTCTTGATTGTAAATTCCTTGTTGTTGATAATGTATAATGATGCTCGTAAGTGAAAGAAATGAGTTGTTTATATAAATTGTGGCCACCATGCCAAGAATGAAAGTTATACTTGTGGCCAATGTTAGCTATTATAAATTGACTTTGAAAATAGTGTTTTCTAAAAGCTTATGTACTCAAGTCATGCCCAAATGAACCATTGTGTTTGCTTGGGAAAATAATCCCTCCATTTTCTTGGAAAGAAATCCATTGTGTTTAAAGCCTTCATTACTAATGAACCTAAAGTTTTTATTTTCGGAATATTCTATTTGTTGATATTTATTATGATGATCCATGGAAGGGAAGAAATTAAAGTGTTGAATATGAAATACGGCCATTATGCCAAGAATGAAGAATCATATGTATGGCCAAGAGAGCCAATGAAATAATGATGTTGAAAGTGCTGAAAGTGCCAATCAGGCTATATACGGTATGACAGGTTATGAGGTAAATGCATTTGTATTGTTGTTTTCTTTGTAAGCAAATCAAAAATATTTTTGGGAGTATCCATAGTCACCGAGGAAGGGTAGGTTAAAATTACCTAATCCCGAAACTACACGTGTCGGTGTAGGAATGGATTTTAAATATTTCCCCTTATTTGGGACGAGATTGATGTGATACAATTATTCCCTTTAATTGATATGATATGATTGATAGAAAATGATGATGTCGATCCACCCAATATTGTGGTGAGACGGCCTAGCCGATCGGGTCGTAATCGGACACCACGTCGCACACATGGTGGTGATTATGGTGGAAATTGCAATTATAATTGTGATTGTGGTTAATGTCTCGAATGAGACGGCCTAGCCGATTGGGTCGTGATCGGACACCATGTCTCACACATGGTGGTGATTATGGTGGAAATTGCAATTGCAATTGTGATTGTGGTTGATGTCTCGAATGAGACGGCCTAGCCGATCGGGTCGTGATCGGATACTATGTCGCACACATGATGGTGATTGCGCCGGAATTTGTAATTGACTTTGTGATTGTGGTTGATGTCTCTAATGAGAAAGCCTAGCCGATCGGGTCTTGATCGGACTTCGCGCTAAAAGTACGGTGGTATTGGTATTGAGAGTGATTGTGGTTGATGTCTCTAATGAGAAAGCCTAGCCGATCGGGTCTTGATCGGACTTCGCGCTAAAAGTACGGTGGTATTGGTATTGAGAGTGATTGTGGTTGATGTCTCTAATGAGAAAGCCTAGCCGATCGGGTCTTGATCGGACTTCGCGCTAAAAGTACGGTGGTATTGGTATTGAGAGTGATTGTGGTTGATGTCTCTAATGAGAAAGCCTAGCCGATCGGGTCTTGATCGGACTTCGCGCTAAAAGTACGGTGGTATTGGTATTGAGAGTGATTGTGGTTGATGTCTCTAATGAGATGGCCTAACCAATCGGGTCGTGATCGGAATATGTGCTAAATGTATGGTGGTATTGGTATTGCGAACATTGGTATTGTAAACATTGGTATTGTAAACGATGGTATTGTGAACAGTGGTATGTCGGTGCTAATGATCTTCCAACCAAAAATTGTATATGAAGTTCGTATTTTGAAATTTATAATGTTTTAACTGGACATTTGGATATTGTTGATTGTGACTTGTTGTTTCTATGTGTTGCCTTTCCTTATATGGGCATTCTATTTTGAAAGAGGACTTTTAGCTATACATACTAGTGTTATTCGACGGTACTAATGTCGCTTTTGTCGGGGGCACTGCATATTGAATGGATGTAGGTGGTTCTACAGCAGGCGGTATTGATCAGTGATGGCGGTACACTCTCTTCAGCTGACTTGGTGAGCCCACTTTATTTCGGGGTCATGTATCTTTTACTTCTCATGTACTTTGTGGTTGAGGTATAGTTGGGGCCTTGTTACCGGCATTTCCATATTTCTCTTTTGTTCTACTTAGAGACTCCGTAGACAAGATGTGGGTGTTATTTAATGTAGGGAAGTGAATTTGGTGTTTGGAAATCATGTTTTTCATTAATCCTATAAACTCGTAATATTTTGGAAATTATGAATGAAGTAGCTAATGGAAATGAAATGGGAGTTGCTAATGAAATTTTTTCAATGTTTGATAATGGAGTACATCTCCTCTTTATTCATGGATGAGTTTGGGTAGAAGAAAATCTAACAGGCTTGCTCTGCTGGGTTCACTCGGTTAAGCACCAGTCGTGCTCCCCAAGTTTTGGGCGTGACAAACTTGGTATAAGAGCCTAAGGTTTTAAAGCGTCCTAGGATGTCTCGGAGCCATGTCTAGTAGAGTCCTTCTTATCGGTGTGTTGTCGACCACATCTATAATGAGGAGGCTACTTCGACATTTAGGAATTTCACACTTCTTTGATACTCCATATCCTGCGATAGAGCTCAAGGTAGGAAGCTAAATTCCTCATCATGTCTTATTTTCCATAGGAGTAACCCATGGGTTCGAGGCAACGAGGAGGTATTGAAAGAACCAGTTACTAGGGAAAGTGTCGTTGTTCCTATTAATGTTACCGTGCCACAGGAATATGTGGTGAGAGCATCTAAGAAATGAAAGAGGATTATTATCATCAATGATCCAGAATGTTTGATATGAAAGAATAGCCACTCGGGTTTATGTTGGATGAATCTTGGAGCATGTTATGTTGTGGAAAGAAGGGGCATAAGAGGAACAAATTCCCTTAGGTTGGATACACCCATCCCGGTCTGCCCGATATGCGGGCGAAAACATTTTGCGTCATGTTGTGAGCATGCTGAGAATCGTGTTAGGGGTGGTAGATTTGGGAAATTCCAAAAGTCAATACAACGAGTTGTTGCAAAGATTGGTAATCCCATCACGGGTCCTAGACGAAGAATAGGGGAATGATTATGATGTACGCAAAAAGGGTAAATATCAGGGGTATGTCACTATGGTACCAATGTATGTTACAGATGTGGAGTTGAGGGGAATCAGTTAAGGCACTGCCCCATCAACCTAAAGTCATCATGTAAGTCACTCCTTAGTACATCATTATGAACACGCATAAGTTTTCCATATTGTATAGGTACATCCATATTGAAGATCCTTCATAAACACGGTCTTAACAAGACGTTAAATCACAAAACATTGCATGTACCTACTATTTGAATGAGACTCATTATTCGCGAAGCCTCTTGATCACAATTCTCTTATTTACGACCTCTTGAGGAATTGAGTTCTATAATGATTTCATTGGAATGAGTTATAACCCTAGGTTAATATTTCCCACTTGCTTCCTTAAATTCTCAACAAGGGTCTATACCTGATGAAATTTTACAGAACCTTTTGATTTGAATGGATAACATCTGCTCACTAGTGCTTATACATGCACGGTTATTAAGTTTACCTATGTGGTATCAAATCCAATGTAAGGCATCCTAGTGTCGAGATCTTTCTTGAGCTAGTCTCTTTCTCCTGTGCACGTGACTTATATGGTTTGAACAATCACTTTACTCCTTTGTGATTATTTTAAGGAATCCTTTTCACTGTTTAGTAATATAAGAGCGCATATTATGAATATATTGATTTGAAAGACAAATTCATCATATCTCTAGTCCTCTCATATAGGATCAACTATTGGCAAGTGTTAAGTTATGAGAATGATAATGATCTCACCAGTGTTCAACTTCTATTTCATCCCCAGGGTCTTGTGATATAGATTCCTTGTGTTAGTTAATGTTAAGAGCCTAATGCAATTTCATGCATTTTGAAACCCATATCACATTCGGGGTGCCAAAATATTCTCGTTTCAAGTTAAACTAATTTTCCCTACCCTCCAGGAGACGATTGGTGTCACGTACTTGTCTATTTCTTTTTGAGGCCTAGTATTGCCAAACAAGGCACATATGGAATGAAACAATTGTTGTTATCCTTTTCATGAATAATAGTATTGCAAGAATAACTGGCGCTAATGTCTTTATCCTTCCGATTATGCCTCCCATATATCACATGTCAAAGAAGAAGCATCATCCCGTGGCTAAATATATTGGATAGGAAAATTTATGGTCATATTTAAGCTAGCACATCTTACACTAATTTTTGGAGGACGACAAAGGTTTAGTTTGGGTGTTAGACATAGAGATTTAGAGTTGAAGAAAGTGAATGGGTTATACTCAATATTTTCTCCATGAGGATGCTATGCGAATTGTTAAGGAAGGTAAAGTATGTGTAGTCCCATTAGGCCTTATGAAATCTTAAAGGAAATGGGCCAAACTATGAGTATGATGTTTCCCCTATTATTGTCCTCTGTGTACCCGGTATCATGTGTCTACATCTATGAAGGTAATTATAAATCCTTTGTCTATCGTTCTGGTGAAAGCTAGTGAATGTGAAGTTAATGGATAATTGGATTATGAGGGGTATCTATTTGCCATCCTTGTAAGATAAGTCTGAGAGTTGAGATTGCCTCCGTTAATGTGTTACGATGAGGTATATGAGTCGAGGAGGCCACATTAAGGTCCAAAAGTGTTAAGGAAATAAAATGTTCTCACTTGAGTGTATATAAAAATGATTATGAATCGAAAGGCACTTTATATGTGTTATGATTTAAATATGTGCAGCTCGTGTCTAGATATCACTCTTATTAATATAATTCCCTTAATGTTGAGATCCGTGTTGTTGATATATATCGTGATACTTTGTTGAGATGTGGATGTGTTGTTAGGAGTTGTTTTAGTGGTCCTCTAGCAGGTGGTTACGCCCAATTACAGAGGAGACTCTACCGAAATTTCTGAAAACAAAATTTGGGAGTTAATCAAATTTGGGAGCTTAAGATGTGTGGAAGAAGAAACGAGTTATGTTAAGTGTTTGGGGAAGAACTCTACTTGTCATTCGAGGATGAATGATCCTAAGTGGGGGAGAATGTAAGGCCCCGTAAACATTTCCTAATGATTTAAGATTTTAAAGTGCGCCAACGGTATTTGGGAATAATGTATTCGAGTATTAAAGGATACCTATGGGATAGAGCCACATAATTTTGAATTGATAATGTATGTTAAAGGTGTGTTGGAACATACTAAAGAGTTTTGTGAATGGAAAGAACCTATGTGGAACAAGTTTGATACATTAATTGGAAAAGATGTTTTAATTAGCACAAGACCCGATTTAAATTAAATATAACAACCTCAATATAGTTACATAAGTGGTGATTTACCTATCAAATGAAATATCTTTGCGTCTAGTTTCGAACGCATCAAACCGTTCATCATTTGAATATTTCTACAGAAAGTTATGGCCATTTTACTGGACCTGTGTCATATGCGTGCCCAGATGCACGTCCGCGCATATTTGAGAGTCCCTGCCTTAGGTGCGCGGCCAGAATAGCGGTCACTTGACCAGGAGCATGGCCGCACACGTAGGAGCTCATTTAATACCCCCAAGGCTGGTTAGAGAGAGGGGTTAAGTCATTTATTGAGCTAAAACCTGATATTTTAGAGAGACGTAAGAGCATTTTAGAGAGATAATGAGTAAACCTAACATTCTAATCATCCAATCTTGCACCAATCTCCAAGAATCAAGGAAGCTAATCACACAATCTTCATCTAAGAGGTAAGGTTCCATACCCTAGTCTTTAATTTCGAGTTTGGGGTAAAAGATGGGTTATGGGGAGTATGATTCTTGGGTGTACGAGTATTATTTATACATGCTTGTACTAATAAGGTTTGTGGGAAGATTGTTGAGCTAAAATAAGTAAAGATTGGGTTGAGGAGTGAAGGAAATCTCGTAGAAGAACCTTGTAGCCAAATTTGCACACCTAGTGTTTGATAAAATGCTCAAATGAGCCGAAACCATAAATATCTTCCTAATTTGTACTCAATTTTGTTATGTCTCAAAATAGATTGGGATTGCTAGAATTTCCTGAACGTTGTAGTAATTTAAGGAAAGCTCAAAGTGAGATATGTTGGCTAAACTTTCGCTCTTAGAATCGAATTCCATAATGTGCCCGTAAGTTTCAAAGTATGGGTTGCGTATTAAAATGTTATGGCTTTGAGTTGTGCTTCAAATGAAAGCTAGTATGCCAAATTGTGTGAGAAAAACTCATTATGTTTAAGACCCTTAATTGCTCATATATGTACCTAAAGACTTGATTGGAAATGCCTTGTTGTTGATAATGTATAATGATGCTCGTAAGTGAAGGAAATGAATTGTTTATATATTTTGTAGCTACCGTGCCAAAAATGAAAGTTATACTTGTGGCCAATGGCGCCAATGAAATGAAATGATGTGAGAAAGGTTATGAAATGAGCTTTGATTTAACTATTCTGAATTGAATTCGAAAATAGATTTTTCTAAAAACTTATGTACTCAAGTCATGCCCAAATGAACCATTATGTTTACTTGGGAAATAAATCCCTCCATTTTCTTGGAAAGAAATCCATTGTGTTTAAAGCCTTCATTATTAATGAACCTAAAGTTTTGATTTCCCGAATATTTTATTTGTTGATATTTATGATGATGATCCATGGAAGGGAACAAATGCAAGCGTGGAATATGAAATACGACCATTGTGCCAAGAATGAAGAATCATATGTATGGCCAAGAGAGCTAATGAAATAATGATGTTGAAAGTGTTGAAAGTGCCAATGAGGCTATATACGACATGAATGGCTATGAGGTAAATGCATTTCTATTGTTGTTTCCTTTGTAAGCAAATCATAATTATTTTTAGGAGTATCGATAGTCACCGAGGAAGGGTAGGTTGAAATTACCTAACCCCGAAACTACACGTGTCGGTGTAAGAATGAATTGTAATTATTCCCCTTATTTGGGATGGGATTGATGTGATAAAATTATTCCCCTTAATTGAGATGAGATGATTGATAGAAAAGGATGATGTCGATCCACATGGTATTATGGTATGACGGCCTAGCCGATCGGGTCATGATCGGAGACCATTTCGCACAAATGGTGGTGATTGTGCTGGAAATTGTAATTGTAATTATGATTGTATTTGATGTCTCGAATGAGACGGCCTAGCCAATTGGGTCGTGATCAGACACCATGTCGCACACATGGTGGTGATTGCACTTGAAATTGTAATTGAAATTGTGATTGTGGTTGATGTCTCTAATGATATGGCCTAGCCGATCGTGTCGTAATCGGACTCCGTGCTAAAAGTACGGTGGTATTGGTATTTAGAGTGATTGTGGTTGATGTCTCTAATGATATGGCCTAGCCGATCGTGTCGTAATCGGACTCCGTGCTAAAAGTACGGTGGTATTGGTATTTAGAGTGATTGTGGTTGATGTCTCTAATGATATGGCCTAGCCGATCGTGTCGTAATCGGACTCCGTGCTAAAAGTACGGTGGTATTGGTATTTAGAGTGATTGTGGTTGATGTCTCTAATGATATGGCCTAGCCGATCGTGTCGTAATCGGACTCCGTGCTAAAAGTACGGTGGTATTGGTATTTAGAGTGATTGTGGTTGATGTCTCTAATGAGATGGCCTAGCCGATCAGGCCATGATCGGACTCCATGCTAAAAGTATGGTAGTATTGGTATTGTGAACATTGGTATTGTGAACATTGTTATTGTGAATCATGGTATTGTGAACAGTGGTATATCAGTGTTAATGATCTCCCAACCAAAACATATATATGAAGTTCGTATTTTGAAAATTATTATGTTTTAACCGAAAATTTGGATATTGTTGAGTGTGACTTAGTGTTTCTATGTGTTGCCTTTTCTTATATGGGCATTCTATTTTGAAAGAGGACTTTTAGCTATACATACTAGTGATGTTCGACTGTACCAACATCCCTTTTGCCGAAGGCACTGCATCTTTAATGGATGTAGGTGGTTCTATAGCAGGCGGTATCGATCAGTGATATCGGTATACTCTCTTCAGCTGATTTAGTGAGCCCCACTTTATTTTGGGGTCATGTATGTTTTACTTCTCATGTACTTTGTGGTTGAGGTATAGCCGGGGCCTTGTTGCCGGCATTTCCATATTTCTCTTTTGTTGTACTTAGAGGCTCTATAGACAAGTTGTAGGCTGTCTCTTATACACATCTTTTACTTCTCATGTACTTTGTGGTTGAGGTATAGCCGGGGCCTTGTTGCCGGCATTTCCATATTTCTCTTTTGTTGTACTTAGAGGCTCTATAGACAAGTTGTAGGTGGTATTTAATATGGGGAATTGAATTAGAAATGTTGGTATTTGGAAATCATGTTTTTTATTAATACTATAAACTCGTAATAGATTGGAAATTATTAATGGAGTTTCTAATGGAAATGAAATGGGAGTTGCTAATGAAATCTTTTCAATGTTTGATTAATGGAGTACATCTCCTCTTTATTCATGGATGAGTTTGGGTACAAGAAAATCTAACAGGCTTGCTGGGCCAGATTCACTCGGTTGAGCACCGATCGCACTCCCCGAGTTTGGGGTATGATACAAACTAAACCCTTGGCGACCTTCAACCATTATTCTAGGATGTAATAGAATGAATATGACCATAGATTTCCTATCCAATAGGTTCGATCATGGAATGATACTTTCTCTTTGACAGGCTGGACCCACTACTATCGGTAGATTTAATGCAAGGAGGAACAATGGGATTCGAGATTGAGCTGGAATTGTTCAGGAATTCATCAATGTGCCGAGTAGGGCATTATAGAAGGTTATATCCTAAGGGATGTAAAGGTTACTACCAATAGTGCTAACATGATTAATTATAGTGATGTCATCATTGATTCGACAAATGAGGCATAGAGTTAAGTAGTACACACAGATAATGTGGAAACCATGTACATGATCCTATGATGTAAAAGAGGAGAGTCGTTAGCATCAGTTATTCTTGGAAGGAGGCGAGTTATGCAAGGGATAGTAACAATTGTTCCATTCCATATGTGCCTTGCCCGACAATAGTAAGCTCTAGGGAGAAATAGTCAAGTACGTGACACCAATTGCCTCCTTGAGTGTTGGGAAAATCAGTTTACGCCCTTGACAGTATTTGACACAAGAAAACTACGCCCCAAGCCTACTGGGCTAAAAAATAGGTTGATCACTAGTGGGATTATTATTACGACAACTTATTCCTCCCCGATGGTTGATCCTATATGAGAGGACTAGAGATACGATAAACTTGACCCTAAAACTAAATATGTTTATGATAGGTGCCTAATAATATGGAATATCTAATTCCAACCTTTCACGAGTTAGACCATATACCTAGGACATCTTAATATTGGGGTTAAATCGTGCATTGGTTAGAAAGGTTCTAATGGGTAATATGATGCTCCGGGGGAAAAGGACAAATAACTCTTTGTCACGCCCCAACCTGGGAAGGCGTGGCTGGCACCCGGTTTTGTACTAGCCCGAGCGAACCACTCTATAACTAATTTGTTTATTTTTTTACTATAACTATCATGGGCCAACATGGCAAAAACTCATAATGTATAACTATAAGTGGGCAAACGCCGTATCAATGAGGTATCGTGATACTGATTATCTATACCTACAGGCATGAAGGCAGTGTCCCCAACAAAAGGACGTTAATATGAATAATGTACCGAGTATGTAAGGCGGAACTTAAACATAACAATAAGTCAATATTTATTAAAGACATATAAGAATCAACCTGAATCTCTGAAGTGCTACCGTATATGCATACATATTATACTTATATATATAATGCTTCTCTTTGAGACTATTTCTATTACCCATATCGTATGATCCATGACTACCCAACTGATCAATTATTACTGCCCAACCAGCCGTAGCGCAGTGGTAAATGCATGACTACCTGACCGGCCGTAGCTCGATGGTAAATATATAACTGCCTAACCGGCCGTAGCTCGGTGGTAAATGCATGACTGCCTGACCGACCGTAGCTCAGTGGTAAATGTATAACTGCACAACCGGCCGTAGCTCGGTGGTAAATGATGATGCATATAATACCATTATAAACATTAACATCTTTATTGAATGCCTTAATAGAGAGTTAATAACATACTTAGTCATTCTTTGAATATCATTTTACAGGAATGAACAACGTAGACCTTCTTAGTTAGTAAGAGTAGAAGCATTTATGAAATAACATTACGTTTACGTATCGTTACATGGATCATGCCAAACGGAAAGAAGGGATAGCCTTAACATACCTGAGTTGATTCTCTTGACAATCCCTCTAACACACGCTAATTGCGACAAAAGACGTAAAGACGGATCGAAGTAGGGAAGAATCCGTATTATATTCTTGAGAAAGATTGTACTGTGTTCTATTAGAAATACATCTCCCGGTTCTATTATGCGATAATTGCATGTGCGTTTCTTGCTGAAGCTTCACCCGTCACATAATAGTCATAAGCCTTTTCATTTGTGACTTTAGAGAGTCATTCTTAACCACAATTCAACCAAAAATGAGTTAAAGTGTACATGGATTCCACCACCTCCTTAACAATAAGGATAGTTGGCAATTTGCTGCCACCCTTTCATAATCCCACGAGGATTATTTCCCCCCTAATAATTATCCAACTCTCACTTAAAAGTTCATGATTACCCCCATTATCCACATAATTAAGAATTGTCTCAAACTACTTAAAATACTACTCACTTTTAAAACACTTTATATACCTTGCTATCATGCTCATGTGGTATCTTGTATGCCACAAGTCCATAAATACCGAGTATTATAGCTTAGATCGTATTATATCCCAAATTGACAATCACCAACGAAACTGATTTTCTTTTACTTGCTTACCCTCTCATCTTCATGAATTTACTTATCACTTGTTATAAATATCATAAGTACTTATAACGTCAAAAATAGTCTTGTTATTAAACTTATGTCAATTATCTTATGATAAATATGTCAATTATCTTATGACAAATCCAACGTAGAAAAGTATGGGATGTAACACCCCTATCCACCCAGGGATGTGGAACATTAAGGGTAGTAAACCCTCCATGAAGAATAATGACATACTCAATGATTTACTAAATAAGGAACACAATCAGTACATATTGCAGAGGTTTAAAGAGAAAATGAACATTTGTTATGAGCTGGACATATTTCTACTATAATAACTCCAAACTGCAATGCCAGGCCACTTCATGGACAACTACAATAATAGGAACAAAGTAAGCTACTTAATGCGGAATGTCCTAAGTGTCCATAAAATTCATACTAAGATGGGAGAACAATGGATATTCTTATGATGAATTTGTGAGGATCCCAAGTTTCAGAGTAACTTTATGCAGACAATTGAACCTCTCACTTGACATGTACACATATAATAGGTGCTGAGATATGCTTTTATGTTACTTGGATAGGGAAAGGGATCTATGACTATATTTACAAAGGGATCAAAGTGACTATTCAAACAACTGGTGTCACTTGGACAGGAAAGAGAGAGTGGCTCAAGAAGGATCTCAACACTGGGTTGCTTTACATTGTACTTGATACGACATAGGTAAACTTTACGATGGTAAATGCATAAGCACAAGGGAGTATACGTTATCCATTTGGATCAGAAGGTTCTCTAAGGAATTCAAAAGGTATAGTCCCTTGTGGAGAATTTAGGGAAGCAAGTTGGAATTATTAACTTGGGTTTGTCACTCAATTCAAAGAAATCATTATAGAAATTAATTCCTCAAGAGGTTGCAAGTAGGATAATTGTGACAAAGAGGCTTCACAAATGATATGTATCATTCAAAGAGTGGATACAGAGAACTTCTCACAAAATTGTTCCGGTTCTATCCCAAATTCCATAGAAACATAAGGAATGACATATGACAAAGTGGAACCGGGGTCAATAAGAGCATATACATCTTGAGATTGGACAACCAATGTACTTGTAACCACATCTGGAGAAGCCTCCAACTTTTGACGCCTCCTCATAGCATAAAATTTGTTGGGCCCTCCCGAACTCTTGATACCACCACTAGTTTCTCCATGCCTTGCGGGCGCTATAGTTCCTCCAGCTGGGGAAGGTGCTGTGGATGTAGTAGCTGCAGAACTGGTTGGTTGTTCTGCATCCCTGCCCATGCTCTACAAGCCGAACGACAATCTCTCTTAATGTGACCCCTTATAACACACTCGTAGCATACATTGGTACCATAGTGACATACTACCAAATGACATCTCCCACACTTCACACAACAGGGATGAGGTCTACTAAACTGAATCACCCCACTAACCTAATATTCACACTCTTTGCATACACCATAAGCTTCTCCCGTATCCTCCCTCCGAGCCTCCATGGCGGAAGTAAGAATCTCTCTACCAGCTTGCGGTGTGGGCCTTTGGAATTTGCCAAACCTGCCACCCCTAACATGCTTCTGCGCATACTCACAACGTGACGCCAAATTTTCATTCCCGCATATCGGGCATACCGGGGTGGGTGTACAAATCTAGGGTATGTTTTCTTCTTGTTCCCCCTCTTTCCACAACCATAACATATTTGAAGAGTCATCCAACATGTTCCCAAGTGACGTTTCATGCAAATCAAACAATCCAGTTTATTAGTACCAACAACCCTCTTTCATTTCTTAAATGCTCTCACCACATGATCCGATGGTATGGTGACATTGGTAGAAACAAAGTTATTTCTCTTAGCAAAAAGTTCTTCAAATCCCTCAATGGTTTGACGCATTCTCCCAACAAACTCTTGTGCAATCTTCCTCAGGTTTTCCTGTGAGGTCATTCCCTCCTTGCTGCTTTGAACTCGTGGATTACTCATATGGAAAATGAGACATAACGAGGAAATTAACTTTATATCTTGAGCTTTATCGCACGATCTAGAGTATCAAAGAAGGGTGACATTCCTAAATGCCCAAGTACACTCCTAAGTTTAGATGTGGTCGACAACACACAGATAAGAAGGACTCTACTACACACGGCTCCGAGACATCCTAGGACACTTTAAAACCTTAGGCTCTGATAACAAGATTGTCACGCCCCGACCTCGAGGACCGCAACCAGCGCTCAACCGATATACCCCGGTTAATCAAGCCTCAAAGATGCCTTCTATCCAACCTTGCCTTTTAACAATATAACAATCAGTACAAGTGATAGACAAGAGAAGAGTCAAGTGTTCCATATTCTTTTTCCATTACTCAAAGAAGATTCATTTACGATTTCCAAAATATTAAAAGTTTATAGATATGATGAAAAACATGTTTGCCAAAATACCAACACTTCTAATTCAACTTCAAACATCAAACACCACCCACACTATGTCTACGGAGCCTCTAAGTACAACAGAAGAGTAGAATGGAGATGTGTATAAGAGACAGACTTCAAACATCAAACACCACCCACACTATGTCTACGGAGCCTCTAAGTACAACAGAAGAGTAGAATGGAAGTGCCGGCGATAAGGCCCCATACAAAGTTTAACCAAAAACTCGGGGTTTCATGGTGCCAAGATAGATTCCTGCATTCTTGGATTGAACAGTACCCTATGGACTTAGAGGAAAATGTTTCACAAAAGAACGCATTTTTGCGGCCCATTATGCGGCCGCATAATCAATCTGTGGACTGCATAATGGACACAGAGTGAAGCAGAAAGTTTGGCCAATTTGAGGTTAGTTTTGCGGTCGATTATGAAACCGCATAATCACTATTCGGATCGCATATTGGTCGCATAATTCCTCTTGGGTTTCCGTGGAGGGAGTTCTGTGGTGCATTATGCAACCGCATACTGGGCGTATATCTGGGCCGAACGTTTAGGCCACTGAGAGCCGTTTCTGCGGTCACTTTGCAGACCGCATAACCATTATGCGGTCACATATGCGACCACATACCTATGTCGGGGCACCATTTTTCTTAATTTAAAACCCGACCCCATTCCGCTAAAACACCCCTTTAATCTATTTTGAGCTCATTTTCTGATATTTCTAGAGTGAGAGAGGGAGGGTTCAAGAGGGAGGGTTCAAGAGGGAGGGCCTAAGTTTTCATCACATTGATCTTCAATCATCACTTAAAGCTTTGGAAATATTCTAGTAGAGCACCAAATTCTTCATCCAAAAAGGTAGGACTTCATCCCCCCAGCTCTTAATTTCAAACATAGTTATAATGGGGTACTAGTGTCATACTTCATGTGTATCAGGGTGGTTTATCTTGCGCGCATGTGTGATAAAGAGTGTGGGGGACAAAGTGAGCTAGAACCATGAATGTTTTCCTAATTGTGGGTTCAGTTTGTATATTGCTAAAATAGATTGAGGTTGCTAAGGGTTCCGGATAATTGTAGAGTCTAAAGAAGTACAATTGAGGTATGTATGGCTAAGTCTCTTCTTCTTAGAATCGAAACTCCTGGTGTCCGAATAATTGGTGTAAGTTCCAACTTGATCATACTAGAATTGTTTGCCTTAGTGTGTTGGATTGCACGATTTATGTTCCCTAATTATTTTAGATGGTTACCATGTCATCATACTATTTGAGAACGTAATTATGATTTTCCAAGCTCCTTCCCTTCTGTGTGCAATGCCTTATATGATGGTACTTATCGACATGAATTATGATGTTATTTGAACGAATAAAAAGGGAAAGACTTGAATTATAAAATGTTCCCAAGTGCCAAGGACTACTTAATAAATGATGTTGTTTGTGCCATGTAACAA
Organism: Nicotiana otophora; assembly: GCA_000715115.1. NCBI lineage: Eukaryota > Viridiplantae > Streptophyta > Magnoliopsida > Solanales > Solanaceae > Nicotiana > Nicotiana otophora. Next base: position 31,545 of record AWOL01S0027853.1, on the reverse strand, counting down.
AAGATGGGAAAGAAATATGAATTGAGTGAACAATTAAAAGTGGTTATGTCTGAAGTGAGATGGCTTAGCCGATCGGGCCGAGATCGGATGCCATGCTGTATACATGGTGGGATTTGTGTTGGAATTATTGATTTACATTGTGGATATGGATATGTCTCACCTGAGATGGCTTAGCCGATCGGGCCGAGATCGGATGCCATGCTGTATACATGGTGGGATTTGTGTTGGAATTATTGATTTACATTGTGGATATGGATATGTCTCACCTGAGATGGCTTAGCCGGTCGGGCGGAGACCTGACTCCGTGTAAAAACACGGTGGCATTGTGAGTAGTGGCATTTGGCACTAAAGATTATTAACCTAAAAAGATGGAAAGATTGAATCGAAAACTATGTGATCCTTACTTGGTGTTTCTGTGTATTTCTGTGAATCACTTATTGATTATTATGACTACCTTCTCCTTGTTTCACTTTTCATTCTACTAAGATTGATGTTTGCCTTACATACTAGTACTATTATACAGTACTAACGTCCCTTTTGTCGGGGGCGCTACATCTTTGAATGGATGTAGGTAGTTCTATCGCAGATAGCGCTGATCGCAGATTGTGGTGCTCTCCCTCACACTCATCACAATAGTTTTGGTGAGCCTTATTTCCTCTTGGGGTCATGTAGTCCTTCTTTTGTAGAAGTTTTCACAATGTGAGGTATAGGCGGGGCCTTGTTGCCAGCATTGTCATGTTGGTCTTTTGTATCATTAGAGGCTCCGTAGACGTTTATGTGGGTCATGTATGGGTATCGCAGTGGTCACTAGACTATGTTGTATTTTTAAAACTTAACTATGGCATAATGTATATAATGAAAAATGGACTTGCAGCGTTTATGCATGTATATCTGATCTCTCCCCTATTTAGCAGATGGTAACGCGTCCTCTTTTCGGATCATGAATGAGTCGGGTAGGGATGGTCTAATAGGCTTGCTCGACCGGGTTCACTCGGTTGAGCGCCGGTCGCACTCCCTAAGGTTGGGGCGTGACAACCCGGCTATACCTCAAAGCACAAAATATAATGTCAAATGACATAAAGTCTAGAACACAGTAGGGCTCACCAAAACCTGCTGAGTATAGAGTAACTGCTAACGAGGATCAAGACCGCCCGCTGATGAACTACCTGCATCCATTGAAGATGCAGCGCCCCCGGCAAAAAGGACGTTAGTACATATGGAATAGTACTAGTATGTAGAGCTAAATGTCCTCATACGAAACAGAACCCCAATGAAAGAAGGGGAAACATCATGGAAGCAATAATTAACAATGAATGATATCCAAATGACAAGTGAAAATATAACAATTTTCAAAATGCGAAAATAATATATATTTTTTGGTTGGGAGATCATTAGCACCGATATATCATCGTGTTTTTATCACGGAGTCCGATCACGCCCAATCGACTAGTCCATCTCCCCACGGACAATGTGATTTGACATGTGATGCTAAATAATGTGTTACCAAGAGTAGTACCACCATGTGCACAGCATGGCATCCGATCTCCACCAGATCGGCTAGGCCGACTTCCCACATAGGCCGTGTGGGTTGACTTTCCAATTCACAACTAATATCAATCTCATCCCAAATAAGGGGAATAATCACAATACACCATATGAACCACCTTTCCTCGGTTTGTTAATGATACTCCCAAAAATATGTGTTTTTGTTTTTGCACACAAGGTAACATAAATACAAATGTATTCACCTCATCATCTTTCACATTGTATAAATCTTAATTAGTATTTTTAACCACTCATAACAATAGTATTTCCTTGGCTCTTTTGGCCATTCACAAGTTTCTTTATTCATGGAACGGTGGCCGTATTTCATGTTCCACATTTTCATTTCTTTCCTCTCATGTATCATCATCATTAATATCAACATATATAATATTTTTGAAATAACAACTTTACGTTCATTAGATATGAAGACTTTAAACACAATAGATTTTTTTCCAAGAAATAGAGTAAAATGATTGGTGACCGAAGCACAAGTTAAAATCATAGAGGAGTAACACATCATTTATTCTTGAAATACTTTTTTCCAAAAAGAGCAATACACAACTTCAACTCATTTCTATCACTTTCAATTATCTTTATAGATTATCAATAATATGAGTATTCAAAATCAAGGTCTTAAGTATATATATGAGCAATAGGAGTTTTGGACGCATGGAGTATTCTTTCCAAGTTAAGCATAATGGACTTTCATTTGAAATGCAACTATGAGTCATAACATTTTAATACACATATCATATTTTGAACACGTTCCCAAAGGATAGCATAATATGATAAGAGCACCCGAAACACATTTTGAACACACACACATACACACACACACACACACACACACACACACAGATATATATATATATATATATATATATATATATCTTTCGACACAAGGTTCATTTGGAATAGTCGAATTTATTAGGAACTTGAGACAACCATACTTGAAACTTGCGGAAACATCATGTAATTCAATTATAAGAGAGTAGTTTAGCCAACATACCTGAAATTCACCCCTTAATAGTACCATGATGGTCCACCACACTAAAAAACCTCAATCTACAACAATGCAACACATTTGTACCAATATTATTATGCTTTTTATACTTTAAGTCATTTACACTTTTTATCAAACATCTAACGTGAATATCATTAATTAAACCATTTTACAATCTCTACAACACCAACACAACCCAGGTTAGGCACTTATGGCTTCATATCACCATCCCATAAGTCCTAATATATATTACATACATAAATAATGACCATAGAGTAGTTAGTGATGATAGACATACCTCTTGTAGTGAGACTCTTGAAAATTCCAACTTGTAGTGTTCTTGACCAATTTGGGGATTTGAATGGAAATCTATGAATCTTCAAGATTAATCCTAGTTAATATAAGTGTTTAGGAGTAGTAATCAACTAAACATTACTCCATAAACATTACCTTGGTTCATGGGAGGGAAGTATAGGACGAGTTCCCCTTGATATGCAAGCCTTAGCTCAATGAAGTGACTTATCCCCTCTCTCTACTCGGCCTTGAGGGTATTTATAGGGCTCCTACATGAGCAGCCACACACCTGGTCATGTGACCGCACATCTGGTCGCGCATAAGGCAGAAACCCCCTTATATGCGCGGTCGCGCATATATGGCATAGGTCCGGTAAAATGGCCATAATATTCTGTAGAAATATCCAAATGATAAACGGTTTGATTCGTTGGAAACTAGACTCAAAGGGATTTAATGTGGTAGGTATAATATAACGACCCAACCGGTCATTTTGAGCTTTAGCATGTCATTCAGTGTTTTGAGACCCTGAGCAGCTTCACTTCAGGTATTATATCTTTTACGTGTGGTTGAAATGTAATTTTGGGAAGTTGGGAGTTGATTTGGAAAAAACATTCTAATTTTGGCAACCTTAAGTTGAAGGAATTGGCTAAAGTGTGATTTTTGAGTAAACAACCTCGAAATCGTGATTTGAAGGTTCCAGCAGGTTTTGTATGATGATTTTGGACTTAGGTGTATGTCTGGATCGAGTTGTGGATGACCCGGGAGCATTTTGCCGCTTATTGTGGAAGTTGGCATTTTGGAGGAATTCCATAAATATTGGGTTGAGGTGTATTTCAATGGTATCAATGTCTGTTTGTGATTTTGATCCTGGGAATAGCTCTATATGGTGATTCTGGTATTGGGAGCGCGTCAGGATATGGTTTTGGAGGTCCGTAGGTCATTTTGAGCTCATTTGGGGAAAACTGGAATTCGAAGGTTTTTGAGAAGTCTGACCGGGAGTGGAATTTTTGATATCGGGGTTGGATTCCAAGTCCGGAAGTTGGAGTACGTCTGTAATGTCAAACGTGACTTGTGTGAAAATTTTGAGGTCAATCGGACGTGATTTGATGGATTTCAGAATTGGATGTAGAAGTTTAAAGTTCTACAGTTTATTAAGTTTGAATTGGGGTGTGATTCATGATTTTGATGTTGTTTGATATGATTAAAGGCCTCTAACAAGTCCGTGTTATGTTATGGGACTAGTTTGTGTGATTGAACGGGGTTCTGGTGGCCTCGAGTGTGTTTCGACATAGTTTCGGATCATTTCGGGCTGGTTTGGACTGCTGTTGCAGGGTGTCTAGTATCCTTCTTCACGCGAAGGAAGTGCTGTATTTGCGTAGAGGAAATTGTGGGGTTACTAAGCTGGCCTTCGCGAACGCGAGGCAGGATCTAGATAAGCCTTCATTAACGCGGCCAAGGCGACACAAACGTGAGGAAGAAAGGGGGAGATGGGCCTAAGGCATTTGGCCTACGCGAACAAGTAGAAGGGAACACGAACGCGAAGGGTCAGGGTAGCTGACCTTCGCGAATGCAAGCAGTGGGTCGCGAATGCGATGAGAGATTTCTGGGCGTGAGGATGTTGGGTTTCGCAAATGTGAGGGACATGCCGCGTTCGCGAAGAAGGGTCGCCTGGGTAGTGAGGTTTTTAAAAGACGGTATTTGGCCATTTTCTTCCATTTTTCATTTGGTTGGGCACTTTTTGGTGCTCTTGGAAAGGAGATGTTTTTCATCTATGTCAAGGTAAGTAATTCCCACCTATTGCAAGTTAAATACTTGGATTATATATGGATTTAGACATGAAAATTTGTAGAAATTTGGGATTTTAAGAGGAAAACCTAGAATTGATAATTTTGGATTTTTGACCACGGATTTGGGCATGCTATTGGAAATGAATCATATATTTGGGTTTATGAGGTTATGGGTAATGGCTATCTTTTAAAATTTTCAGAGTCCGGGCACGTGGGCCAGAGGGTGATTTTATCGACTTTTCGAACATAGTTGGAAATTATTGTAAATTGAATTATAATGAGTGTTAGAATGTATATTTATGGGTTTGCACATTTATTGATTAGTTTTTAAGCGTTGGGCATCAAAATGAGTTGTCGGAGAGGCTTTGGATCCGGTTATGGAATTGCGGAGCAATGTAAGCCTCCTTTCTAACATTGTAAGAGGGAATTAACCCCATAGGTGAATCAAATTATTATGTGCTTCTATTTATGGTGGCTACATACACACGAGGTGACGAGAGTCCGTGCGTAGCTACTATTATGCTTATGTCCGGGTAGTTTAGGACCCATATCATGTTGTACTTGTGATGTTTGCACCATACCTGTTAATTTAATCGTTTAGAACATTTGGAAACTCGATAAGGAAGTTGTAAAAAATAAATAATTGTTAAATTTCATTTACTTGACCGTTAAATGAGAATTTGAATTTTTTGGAATATTTGCCCCATCATAAATCTTGAATTGGTTGTTTAATGTGTTTTCTCTTTTGTGGAGTGGTCCGAATGCCTCGGTAGCAGATAGATGCATCTATGGCTCGTGTCGTTCGACCCTCGGCAGTGCACAGTTTAAATATTTATGTTAGATCGGGTCGTACGACCTCGGCATGATTTAGCCATAATTAAATTGTTTGCATTGGAATATATGATAATTGATATTGCTTCATTGGCCTGAGATACAAAATGATAAACGATGAAATTTGTTTTTAGAAATTTCTTATTAACAAAAGAATTGTTTACTGATTTCATGATATTCTACGAAATCCATGCTTAATTATATCGTGGGTATTTTATCCATAACCCATAATAAGTGTCGGAGTCGACCCCTCATCACTACTTTTTCGGGGTTAGGCGGGATACTTACTGGGTATGCGTTGATTTACGTAGTCATATTACACTTGCTACACATTTTTGTGCAAGTACATATATGTCTAGTGTCCTTGTGGGCACAGAGGCACGGTTATTGAGGTGATTTAGGTGAGCTGCATTCTATACTACAACCCGCAACTGGCAGAGTCTCCTTCAGAGTAATTATATTTCTCCTGTCCAAATTTGTATTCCGAACAGATGCTGTATTTTATTTTACATTCCTAGTTGATGCTCATGCACTTGTGACACCAGGTTTTGGGGTGATTATGAGTTCTGACAGCGGTGTCTAGCGCCATCACGACCTTTAATGGATTTTGGGTCGTGACACATAGCACCACCTACTACGGCAGAGCAGTTATATATATACCGAGCCTTATAAGGCCAGAAAGTTATTTTACTTACTATATTGAGAGAGTTGAGTCAGTATCAGCAGGTAAGTATACCTCCAGAT
>AWOL01S0027853.1:0-23387 GCA_000715115.1 Nicotiana otophora | reverse complement strand
TATATATATATATACACACACCATGCTTTATAGGTCCGGACAGGTATTTTACTTACTATATTGAGAGTGTTGAGTTAGTATCCGTAGGTAAGCATATCTTCAGATTATCTTTGACTTCCAGTTGCTTTCACTTATTATATTATCAGTTCAGTTTTAGCATTCAGTATATTGCCTTACATACTCGGTACATTATTTCGTACTGACGTCCCTTTTTTGGGGGCGCTACATTTCATGCGTGCAGGTTCAGACAGACAAACGGGTAGACCTCCTCGTACGAGACTTCTTAGCATAATAGCCACAGGATTTTGCGATTCTAAGGGAGTACGGTGCAACCTTTTCCAATAAAGTCATACGGATTTTTCCCTACTCCAGGTATATGTTAAGGTTAAATCTCTCTTTCATTTTGGCATGATCAAGTAACTACATGTGTTTGATAACAAGGCATAACGAGAAGTTCATACACCCAAATTTATATACATTATCCTAGTCTCATAAATTACAGTATTATCCATATCGGGACTTCATATTTAATTGAGTATTGTCTTCTTCTAGTCAAGAGAGCAGAGAGCCTATATATACAGTATTACAATATTTTCATTACCATAGAGCTATAATCGATGGGCAGGCCCCTATTGGGCAACCTCTGATCAGATGGTAAGTTATATACCAATCCTACTATGACCGAGCGCCTATGAGCGAGCCCAGTTGGTCGAGATACAGAGCCTAGTATGGCCGAGTACCTATGAGTGAGCCTACTATTGTAGAGTAGTTATATATATATATATACCGAGCCATATAGGTCCAGACAGGTATTTTACTTACTATATTGAGAGAGTTGAGTCAGTATCCGCAAGTAAGCATATCTTCTGATTATCTTTGACTTCCAGTTGCTTTCACTTATTATATTATCAGTTCAGTTTCAGCTTTCAGTATATTGCCTTAAATACCCAGTACATTATTTCGTACTGACGTCCCTTTTCTGGGGGCACTACATTTCATGCGTGCAGGTTCAGACAGACAGACGGGTAGACCTCCTCATTAAGTGTTACCCGAGTTCAGCTTGATCGGTAAGCTCCATGCCTTTCGGAATTGCCGGGTCTAGAGATTTATGTACATCTTGTGTACATATGTATATATGTTATGAGTAGGTCGGGGAGCTGTTCCGATCAGAGTATATCCACCAGTAGAGGCTTGTATACATATCATGTCAGGTAGTGTAGTATGTTGGGCTGGTAGGCCATTTATGTATATTTTGTTGTTTTTCCAACTGTAGTAGTTATGATGGCCTTGTCGGCCAAGCTTTATATTAATATTTAGTCGGCATTTGCAGTTGTCTTGCAATGTGGCCCATGGCCAAAGTACGATATCACATGTTCAGAGTTCCCTAGTCGCAAGTAGGTACACAAGGATAAATGAGGCACCGGTGCCGGTCTCGCCCCCAAGTTCGGGGCGTGACAATAACAAAGGTTATCAAAGTAGCATTAGGCAACGGATACTTCACACCTAATCTTCTTCTCCAATTCCACAAAATAATACTAAGGTGAAAGAATATAAAATGAGAAACCCCACTACTTCGACTTGTTTCGTTTTTGGCTCAATAGACTTTGCTCTACTTGCAGCAACTACTACTTGATTATTTCATTCCCCATTTCCTAGTCCTTTTCTTTCTTGTAATTGTGATTTCATACAAGAAAGTTTGAGAGACTTTTTCTTGAAATAAAGTTCATACAGCAAAATCATACAAGAAAGATATCTCAACGTGATTTTTCTTGAATCAAAGTTCATACGAGACTTCTTAGCATAATAGCCACGGGATTTTTCAATTCTAAGGGAGTACGGTGCAACCTTTTCTAGTAATATCATACGGATTTTCCCCTACTCCAGGTATGTTAAGGCTAAATCTTTCTTTCATTTTGGCATGATCCAGTAACTACATGTGTTTGATAATGAGGCATAATGAGAAGTTCATACACCCGAATTTATATACATTATCCTAGTCTCATAAATTATAGTATTGTCCATATCGGAACTTCATATTTAATTGAGTATTGTCTTCTTCCAGTCAATAGAGCAGAGAGCCTATATATATAGTATTACAGTATTTTCATTACCATAGATCTATAATCGATGGGCAGGCCCCTAATGGGCAACCTCTGATCAGATAGTAAGTTATATACCGAGCCTACTGTGGCCGGGAGCCTATGAGCGAGCCCCGTTGGTCGAGATATAGAGCCTAGTATGGCAGAGTGCCTATGAGCTAGCCCATAACAGTAGAGCAGTTATATATATATATATCGAGCCTTATAGGTCCGGATAGGTATTTTACTTACTATATTGAGAGAGTTGAGTCACTATCCGCAGTAAACATATCTTCAGATTATCTGTTACTTCCAGTTGCTTTCACTTATTATATTATCAGTTCAGTTTCAGATTTCAGTATATTTCCATAAATACTCAGTACATTAGTTTGTACTGACGTGCCTTTATTGGGGGCACTATATTTCATGCGTCCAGGTTCAGACAGACAGACGGGTAGACCTCCTCATTAAGTGTTGCCCGAGTTCAGCTTGATCGATAAGCTCCATGCCTTTCTGAGTTTCCGGGTCTAGAGCTTTATGCACATCTTGTGTACATATGTATATATGTTATGAGTATGTTGGGGAGCTATTCCTATCATATTATATCCACCAGTAGAGGCTTGTAGACATATCCTGTCAGTTAGTGTAGAATGTTGGGCTGGTAGGCCTTTTATGTATATTTTGTTATTTTGCCAGCTGTAGTAGTTATGACGGCCTTGTCGGCCCAACTTTATATTGATATTTAGTCAGCATTTGCAGTTGTCTTGCAATGTGGCCCATGGCCAAAGTACGATATCACATGTTCAGAGTTCCCTAGTCGCAAGTAGGTACGCAAGGATAAATGAGGCACCGGTGCCGGTCTCGCCCCCAAGTTCGGGGCGTGCCAATAATAAAGGTTATCAAAGTAGCATTAGGCAACAGATACTTCACACCTACTCTTCTTCTCCAATTCCACAAAGTAATACTAAGGTGAAAGAATATAAAATGAGAAACCCCACTACTTCGACTTGTTTCGTTTTTGGCACAATAGACTTTGCTCTACTTGCAGCAACTACTACTTGATTATTTCATTCCCCATTTCCTAGTCCTTTTCTTTCTTGTAATTGTGATTTCATACAAGAAAGTTTGAGAGACTGTTTCTTGAAATAAAGTTCATACAGCAAAATCATACAAGAAAGATATCTCAATGTGATTTTTCTTGAATCAAAGTTCATACGAGAGTTTTTAGCATAACAGCAATGGGATTTTGCGATTCTAAGGGAGTACGGTGAAACCTTTTCCAAGAATATCATACGGATTCTTCCCTACTCCAGGTATATTAAGGCTAAATCTTACTTTCATTTTTGCATGATCTACTAACTACATGTGTTTGATAACGAGGCATAACGAGAAGTTCATACTCATGAATTTATATATATTATCCAATTCTCATAAATTACAGTATTGTCCTTATCGGGATTTCATATTTAATTGAGTATTGTCTTCTTCTATCAAGAGAGAAGAGACCCTATATATACAGTATTACAGTATTTTCATTACCATGGAGCTATAATCGATGGGCAGGCCCCTATTGGTCAACCTCTGATTAGATGGAAAGTTATATACCCAGCCTACTGTGGCCGAGTGCCTATGAGCGAACCCAGTTAGTCGAGATACAGAGCCTAGTATGGCCTAGCGCTTATGAGAGAATCTACTACGCCAGAGCAGGTATATAAATATATCGAGCCTTATAAGGTTGGACAACTATTTTACTTACTATATTGAGAGAGTTGAGTCAGTATCACTAGGTAAGCATATCTTCAGATTATCTTTGACGTCCAGTTACTTTCACTTATTATATTATCAGTTCAATTTCAGCTTTCAGTATATTGCCTTAAATACTCGGTACATGATTTCGTGCTGACGTCCCTTTTCTAGGGGAGCTGCATTTCATGCGTGCAGGTTCAGATAGACAGACGGGTAGACCTCCTCATTAAGTGTTACCCGAGTTCAGCTTGATCGGTAAGCTCCATGCCTTTCGGAGTTGCCGGGTCTAGAGATTTATGTACATCTTGTGTACATATATATATATGTTATGAGTAGGTCGGGGAGCTGTTCCGATCAGAGTATATCCACAAGTAGAGGCTTGTATACATATCATGTCAGGTAGTGTAGTATGTTGGGCTGGTAGGCCATTTATGTATATTTTGTTGTTTTTCCAGCTGTAGTAGTTATGATGGCCTTGTCGGCCAAGCTTTATATTAATATTTAGTCGGCATTTGCAGTTGTCTTGCAATGTGGCCCATGGCCAAAGTACGATATCACATGTTCAGAGTTCCCTAGTCGCAAGTAGGTACACAAGGATAAATGAGGCACCGGTGCCGGTCTCGCCCCCAAGTTTGGGGCGTGACAATAACAAAGGTTATCAAAGTAGCATTAGGCAACGGATACTTCACACCTACTCTTCTTCTCCAATTCCACAAAGTAATACTAAGGTGAAAGAAAATAAAATGAGAAATCCCACTACTTCGACTTGTTTCGTTTTTGGCTCAATAGACTTTGCTCTACTTGCAGCAACTACTACTTGATTATTTCATTCCCCATTTCCTAGTCCTTTTCTTTCTTGTAATTGTGATTTCATACAAGAAAGTTTGCGAGACGTTTTCTTGAAATAAAGTTCATACAGCAAAATCATACAAGAAAGATATCTCAACGTGATTTTTCTTGAATCAAAGTTCATACGAGACTTCTTAGCATAATAGCCACGGGATTTTGCGATTCTAAGGGAGTACGGTGCAACCTTTTCCAAGAATATCATATGGATTTTTTCCTACTCCAGGTATGTTAAGGCTAAAGCTTTCTTTCATTTTGGCATGATCCAGTAACTACATGTGTTTGATAACAAGGCATAACGAGAAGTTCATACACCCGAATTTATTTACATTATCCTAGTCTCTTAAATTACAGTATTGTCCATATCGAGACTTCATATTTAATTGAGTATTGTCTTTTTCCAATCAAGAGAGAAGAGAGCCTATATATAGAGTATTACAATATTTTCATTACCATCGAACTATAATCGATGGGCAGGCCCCTATTGGGCAACCTATGATCAGATGGTAAGTTATATACCGAGCCTACTGTGGACGAATGCCTATGAGCGAGCTCAGTTGGGCGAGATACAGAGCCTAGTATGGCCAAGTGCCGAAGAGCGAGCCTACTACAGCAGAGCAGTTATACATATATACCGAGCCTTATAGGGCCGGACAACTATTTTACTTACTATATTGAGAGAGTTGAGTCAGTATCAGCAGGTAAGCATATCATTAGATTATCTATGACTTCCAGTTGCTTTCACTTATTTTATTATTAGTTCAGTTTTAGCTTTCAGTATATTGCCTTAAATACTCGGTACATTATTTTGAGCTGACGTCCCTTTTCTAGGGGCGCTGCATTTCATGCGTGCAGGTTCAGACAAACAGACGGGTAGACCTCCTCATTAAGTGTTTCCCGAGTTCAGCTTGATCGGTAAGCTCCATGCCTTGCGGAGTTTCCGGGTCTAGATATTTATGTACATCTTGTGTACATATGTATATATGTTATGAGTAGGTCGGGGAGCTGTTCTGATCACAGTATATCCACCAGTAGAGGCTTGTCTACATATCATGTCAGTTAGTGTAGTATGTTGGGCTGGTAGGCCTTTTATGTATATTTTGTTGTTTTTCCAGCTGTGGTAGTTATGACGGCCTTGTCGGCCAAGCTTTATATTGATATTTAGTCAGCATTCGCAGTTGTCTTGCCATATGGCCCATGGCCAAAGTATGACATCACATGTTCAGAGTTCCCTAGTCGCAAGTTGGTACGCAAGGATAGATGAGGCACCGGGTAACGGTCTCGCCCCCCGGTTCGGGGCGTTACAATAACAAAGGTTATCAAAGTAGCATTAGGCAAAGGATATTTCACACCTAATCGTCTACTCCAATTTCAAAAAGTAATACTAAAGTAAAAGAAAAAAAATGAGAAACACCACTACTTCCACTTGTTCCGTTTTTTACTCAATAGACTTTGCACTACTTGCAACAACTACTTCTTGATTATTTCATTCCCCATTTCCTAGTCCATTTCTTTCTTGTAATTGTGATTTCATACAAGAACGTTTGCCAGACCTTTTCTTGAAACAAAGTTCATACAGCAAATTCATACAAGAAAGATATCTCAACATGATCTTTCTTGAAACAAAGTTCATACGGGACTTCTTTGCATAATAGCCACGGGATTTTGCGATTCTAAGGGAGTACGGTGCAACCTTTTCCAAGAATATCAGATGGATTTTTTCCTACTCCATGTATGTTAAGGCTAAATCTTTCTTTCATTTTGGCATGATCCAGTAACTACATGTGTTTGATAACAAGGCATAACGAGCAGTTCATACACCCGAATTTATATACATTATCCTAGTCTCACAAATTACAGTACTGTCCATATCAGGACTTCATATTTAATTGAGTATTGTCTTTTTCCAGTCAAGAGAGCAAAGTGCCTATATATACAGTATTACAATATTTTCATTACCATCGAGCTATAATCGATGGGCAGGCCCCTATTGGGCAACCTCCGATCAGATGGTAAGTTATATACCGAGCCTACAGTGGACGAGCACCTATGAGCGAGCTCAGTTGGTCGAGATACAGAGCCTTGTATGGCAAAGTGCCTAAGAGCGAGCCTACTACAGTAGAGTAGTTATATATATATATACCGAGCCTTATAGGGCCAGACAACTATTGTACTTACTATATTAAGAGAGTTGAGTCAGTATCAACAGGTAAGCATATCATTAGATTATCTATGACTTCCATTTGCTTTCACTTATTATATTATCAGTTCAGTTTTAGCTTTCAGTATATTGCCTTAAATACTCGGTACATTATTTTGTGCTGACGTCCCTTTTCTAGGGGCGCTGCATTTCATGCGTGCAGGTTCAGACAAACAGACGGGTAGACCTCCTCATTAAGTGTTGCCCGAGTTCAGCTTGATCGGTAAGCTCCATGCCTTACGGAGTTGCCGGGTCTAGAGATTTATTTACATCTTGTGTACATATGTATATATGTGATGAGTAGGTCGGGGAGCTGTTCCGATCACAGTATATCCACCAGTAGAGGCTTGTCTACATATCATGTCAGTTAGTGTAGTATGTTGGGCTGGTAGGCCTTTTATGTATATTTTGTTGTTTTTCCAGCTGTGGTAGTTATGATGGCCTTGTCGGCCAAGCTTTATATTGATATTTAGTCAGCATTCGCAGTTGTCTTGCCATATGGCCCATGGCCAAAGTACGACATCACATGTTCAGAGTTCCCTAGTCGCAAGTTGGTACGCAAGGATAGATGAGGCACCGGGTACCGGTCTCGCCCCCCGGTTCGGGGCGTGACAAAAGTAGTATTAGAGTAGTTTTGTCCTAGGGAGTCTACAAGCCGTGTCTAGTAGGGTCTTGTTAATGGGTGTGTCGTGCACCATACTTATAAGCAGGAGGCTGCAGGGTATATAAGATTGTCACTCTTTCTTCTTACTCTAGATCGTGTGGTAGAGCCAAGTTGTAAGAACTCAATTTTCTAAACTCTATCTTATTCATAATACGACGATGCCTAAATCTAGAATGATTATTGGTAAGTGATATAGCTGTGGAAGGGTTGAGTCAGAGGAACTAGATATTTGCATCATGCTTATGATGGATAAAGATGAGGTATTCAGCAGATCATGTGTATACTAAGATGTGTAAGCTTCTTGATAAAGATCCCTAAGGCAAGAACGTTTATCCACTCTTACGGAAAAAAGGAATAAGGGAATCGGAAGATAGACACAAGTTTCAGCAAGTAAAAGAAGCAAGATGAAAATGGGTACGAGCTACCCAGCTAATGAAGATTTACAGTATTTACAATTCAAGTTGAGAAATATAAGCATTTTGAGTTACCTTCAATTGTAACAGAGGTATGTACAATTGGCCGCACCCATCTCATTTATGCCCTATGGAAGCTAACATAAGTAGTATAAGAGAAGGACGGATATCAGGATCCGGCTAGGGTTAGAGTGACCCAAAATGGTTGATGGATTATTTGCGTTAGTAGACATTTCCGAAGGATAATGTGCTGATAGATCTCCTTGTGAGACACCCAGATGGTGCATTCTAAAATAATACAACTAGATATGAGTATTACAAAGATAGGCACTTAAATCCTGGAAAGGATAAATATTATCTTAATATGGCTTCCTTCCCTAGTAGGGAAATAATGTTAAGCAACCCGAAGAGACAGTGGATGGTGAAAAGGGGAGCTAAAAGCAAAAGTGAGGAATGACAGTATTATAGAATAAAGTGATAGATAGAAATATTAGCAGAAAATAAGAAGAGCGTTAATGAACCATTATGAATAAGATGTGATACATAGGTAACAACGGTAAAAAACAAATGATAGTATTATAGAGTCTATAGTCATGTGAAGGGAAAGATGAGAAGTGACTGGCCTTGAGACAACAAAAGAGTATAGGCCAGAAAGTCATATCCTCGTTTTGAGAAGCAAGTTCGTGAAAAAGAGGAAAAGTTAGACCAAGTTAGACCCCCAAAGTAATACAAATCAGTATGGGCTGGTAAAGAAGGTAAACTAGACAAGAATTAGGGATTGAGTAATTTGATAATAGTCAGCATTATGAGAAATTTAGAGATTGCGTTCCGGCAATAATAGAATAGATAACAGAAGAAGAATCATGAGAAATTCAGAGAATGGTGATTTAGGAAAATGCTTCCCTGAAGCAAGCAAGGTTAGTAAAGTTAAGCTTAATGGACTCTATGTGCCAGTTACAGTAATTGTCACCCTCGCGAGTGATGAATTTCGTTATCCTTGGTATTGAAGGATTACCTCGAGGCGAGTAAGGATCATCGATGATGTGAAAAGATGCCAAAGATGAGAGGGTAAAACATCTATAAGTAGATCATCGTAGCACTAAATCTTAGTGCTCCCATAAAGGGGGGAATATGGTGTGATGTGGCATTAGGTCAGAATTAAGTGGTTCTAGTAACTTTGGAAATGGTAAAGGAAGAATGTGATAAGAATGAGAAAGGGATAAGATTGCACTTATTCAAGTCCTACAGATACGCTACGATTCCAGAACATTATGCAAACACGACGTCAAGGAGAGGAAGTAAGGTTCCTGCTTGAGATATTATTGATAGATAAGGAGCCAGTGCGGGACGTAAGTTAAGATAAAGGAAATGACCCATGAAAGATTATGCAGAATATTGATATGAGAATGAGCCAATGAGTAGTTAGTAGTTGATTCAGGAAGAGCCTAGTTATGGCTAAACAAGAGGATACATACAAATCAATAGATCATGCAACATAAATGGAGTGAACCACAATATGGGAATTCAGTCTTGCAGATATTACATCATGACATTGAGAAATATTCGGATTGGAGTTGGGGTAGTTAAAGATACCTTATAAGTGTTAAGGGAAGACAGTCAAAACATCAGTTCGGGAGTAACCGTATAAGCATATAAGTATGGAGGTAAGTAACTAAGGAATTTTATAATTGAGTACGAACATCAAACATTCCATCAAGTATACGATGTAATAAGCTCGCAGCCTTGAAAGAATCAGAGGACCGCAAAACCTAATAAGGAGGTCTACCCGTCTGTCTGTCTAAACCTGCACGCATGAAATGCAGCGCCCCCACAAAAGGCTCGTCAGTACAAAATAATGTACCGAGTATGTAAGGCACTATACTGAAAGCTGAAACTAAACAGATAATATAATAACTGAAAGAAACTGGAAGTCAATGATAATCTCAAGATACGCTTACCTGTTGATACTGACTCAACTCTCTCAATATAGTAAGTAAAATAGTTATCCGGCCTTATAAGGCTCGGTATGTATATAACTGCACTGCCGTAGTAGGCTCGTTCATAGGTGCTCGACCATACTAGGCTCTGTATCTCGGCTAACTGGGCTCGCTCGTAGGTGCTTGGCCATAGTAGGCTCAGTATATAACTTACCATCCGATCAGAGGTTGCCCAATAGGGGGGCGCCTATCGATTATAGCTCGATGGTAATGAAAATACTGTAATAATGTATATATAGACTCTCTGCTCTCTTGACTGGAAAAAGGAAATACTCAATTGAATATGAAGTCCCAATAAGGAGAATATTGTAACTTACAAGACTAGGAAAATATACGTAAATTTCGGATTATATGCATTTTTCTTTATGCCTCGTTATCAAACTTGTGTAATTACGAGATCATGCCAAAATGAAGAAAGAGCTTAGCCTTAACATACCTGAGTCGATTCTCTTCACAATCCTCTAACACACGTTAAGTGCGACAAAACACGGAACAAGTTGTATGAAAAGCTCGAAGTAATCGCGTTGCTATGCAAAGCAAATCTTGGTGGAAACATTTGCTTAATTTATGAGAAGTAACGTTTCTATGCAAGGAGGTGTTGGTTGAATCTCCATGTAACATTTCTATACAAGTGACTTCTTGTTGATTTTTTGGACTAGGAATGGAAGGTTGTTATCTACAGGAAAGGAAAATGAATAGGGTCGTATCCTTTGTTTTATTGCTTTCTTGATAACACTTCTTCAACTAGATGAGATAAGGTGCAATTCTCTTAAATGTTGCCACCTTGCAATTATAAGGTAAGATTCACTTAAATGAAAGAAAGGGGCTGCCACGTTTTGGACTTGTTAGGCCTTATCCCATATCTCTAATTAATCATGCACTAATTATTAATTAACTAGTTAATTCCCCCATTAACCAATAATTAACTAATTACCCACTTAATTGAGAATTATCTCAACTTCCTTAAAATACTAATCACTTTTAACATACCTCATACACCTTACTATCATAACCATGTGGTACCTTGTATGGTACTAGTCCTTAAATACCGGGTATTTTAGCTCCGACCATATTTTATCCCAAAATGTCAAAACTTCGACGAAATTCATTTTCTTCGATTTGCTTACCCTCTCACCTTCACCAATTCACTCATCACTTGTTTAAAATAGCATAATTCTTATAATCACAAAATAATTTCAATCCCGAACTTACGCCGATTAACTTACGACGAAACTTTATCGTACGAAAATGCGGGATGTAACATCATCCCCCCTTTGGAACATTCATCCTCGAATGTTGACTGATATACTTATCATTTTCATAAGTTATGTCCTCTAAATACTTTAGTACTTTCTTTGCCATCTAAGCAAGTGTTTTGTGAATAATTATAAGGGCCAGGGCATTCCCCCTTTAAGCTTCTTTCTCACACCATGACTTATAGCGGAATCATTCTAATATCGTAATTGTTTCTACCTTCTGTCATAGCTCCGTTTATCCATTAGTATGACTTTACTGACATAATTTTTACTTTTATTTATCATTATTGAGGGCTGCTACCGAACTCCATGTTACTTTCGTTGCTTATCCTATATGCAATAAGCTAAGTCCTTTAATGCTCCCTCATTACTGTTCATCTTAATAATGACGGCCTAATCTAATCTCATACTTTGTGACCTTTGTCCATCCATTGTTGATTATTCTTAATACCGATAACTTGGCCTCGTACGTAACACTACAGCTAGGGCTCACGTCTCATCGGGGAACATTTGAAGCGACTTTCCTAATCCACTAAGGGGTTAAACTGTACTTTAATGACCGTATTTTAGAGCATCCCAATGTGATACACTTACATGGTATTTTAATCTCGTACAATCCATGAAATCCTCTTCAAATCATTACGCACTCGAAGGCGTAAACGTCATCCTTTATCTATCGCAATCACACCCTTATTTCACTACCAGGGAAGCATTCCATCTCTTCCAAATGCTACTAGTCATAGACTCCTTTGAGCTTATTCAGGCACCCATCAGCTCTCTCTCATTTTCGTGGGCTTAATCTCGAGGGCTTATCCATTCTCGTCACTTTCTCACTCACCCTTTATTATCCTTACTCCTGTCTTCCTACAATCTTGTCGCTCTTCAATACTTTAGCTTGCGACCCATACATATCCATTTATACTACTCGCAGCCTTCCTTCAACTTCCTTGCACCATAGATTTCCTTGTGTTATTCTGGAATATCAAGTGAGACATCACATCGTCTCTAACTCTTCTTTTACTTTCATAACTAGACCTCTCGATACCTAAAAACCATAGGCTATAAGATATTCCACTGACGATGCCGCTATCGTTTCTGGATATTGAATCCCCGAGGTTCTAGCCTTCTATGTGAAGTATGGACTATTCCCAACCTTTTGCATCTGAGTATCTCGTATGTTATTCACCTTTAACTTACTTACCTTAAAATCTTGCATCACATCTTCTATCTCTTTCATGACCTCTTTTCCATATAGGTATAATTCATATTCACAACTTAAAACTCTATTATAATACTTGCACCTCTAGTGTATACACAATCCGGTAGGAGCTTCATACTGACTTCTTATGAGACTAGTATTCTTCTAGCTAGATTTATCATAGAGCCATTATAGAATATGCTTGTTGTACTATCTTTCTTGTACCTTTGATACTAACAGTGACTCTGCAATGTTCTCAACCATAATTTCAAGCAATTGGTTTTCCTGGTCGTTCTGCCTCCTTATGCGTGCATACTTATTTTATTTTAGTGCCCACACATCTTGGAATTCCATACAACCCATATGATCTTGAATATCACATTTTGATTTTGATATATATATTATTATTTTTTCTTCTTCCTGTTCATTAGCCATGATAGGTGCCACCTGCTGATGGAGTGCATATAATGTTGTTGTGAGACTGTTGTTACATGACCATTTCCTCTTTAGGTGATTCTTCTTGGTTAAAGCCTTCTTCCTTATTTCCTCCACTAGTCTTTCATTGTAGTACTTAGGGAGGACCCTCTGATTCTTGCAAGGATGAGAGCTTATTACATCGTATATGCGACAGAATTTTTGATGTTCGTACTCACATGTAAAATTCCTTCGTTACTTACCTCCATACTTATATGCTTGTACGGCTGCTCCCGAAGTTAAGTTTTGACTGTCTTCCTTTAACACTCATACGGTATCTTTAACTACCCAACTCCTATCCCAATATTTCTCAAGGTCACGATGTCATATCTGCGAGACTGAATTCCCCATGTTGGGGTTCACTCCGTATATCTTGTATGATCTATTGATTTGTTTGTATCCTCTTGCCTAGCGATAATTAGGCGCTTCCTGAATCAACTACTAACTACTCATTGGCTCATTATCATATCAATATTCTACATAATCTTTCATGGGTCATTTCCTTTACCTTAACTTACGTCCCACACTGGCTCCTTATCTATCAATAATATCTCAGGTAGGAACCCTTACCTCCTCTCCTTGACGTCGTGTTTGCATAATGTTCTGGAATCTTTGTGTATCTGTAAGACATGAATAAGTGCAATATTATCCCTTTCTCATTCTTATCACATTCTTCCTTTACCATTTTCATAGTTACTAGAACCACTTAATTCTGACCTAATGCCACATCACATCATTTCCCCCCTTAAGGGGAGCACTAAGATTTAGTACTATGATGATCTACGTATAGATGTTTTACCCTCTCATCTTTGGCATCTTTTCACATCACTGATGATCCTTACTCGCCTCACCGTAATCCATCAGTACCAAGGATAATGAAATTCCTCACTCGCGAGGGTGACACTTAGTGTAACTGGCACATACAGTCCCTTAAGTTTAACTTTACGCACCTTGCTTGCTTTAGGGAAGCGTCTTCCTGATTGACCATTCTCTGAATTTCTCATGAAGGTTCTTCTGTTGTCCACTCTATTATCGCCGAAATGAAATCTAAAATTCTGATGATGCTGACTATTATCTAATCACTCAGTCCCTAATTCATGTTTAGTTTATCTTGTTTACCAGCCCATACTGATTTCTATTTTTCTGGAGTCTAACTTTTCCTTCCGGTAGTCACGTTAGAGTTACGAACTTATTTCATGAAATGAGGATATGACTCTATGGCCTATACTCTTTTGTTGTCTCAAGGCCTGTCACCTCTTGTCTTTTCCTTCAATTGACTGTAAACTCTGTAATACTGTCATCATTGTGATCCACCATTGTCATCCATGTATCATATCTTACTTATAATGCTTCATTAACTCTTTTCTTATTTCCTGCTAACATTTCTGTCTGTCACTTTATTCTGAAAACTCGAACAAAACATTCTTCTGCTTTTAGCTCCCCTGGCTCCATCTAGTGGCTTTTGGGGTTGCTTAATGTTCTCGCTCTACTAGGGACGCGAGCCACACTAAGGTAATATTTATCCCTTCCAGGCTTTCCGTACCACATCTAATTGTAATATTCTAGAGTGCACCATCTGGGTGCCTCACAAAGAGATCTACTAGCACCTTTTGTAATATCCTTCAGAATTGCCAACTAACACAAACAATCCCTTTACCATTTTGGATTACTCTAACCCTATTCGGATCCTAATATCCTATCCTTGTCTTAAACTACACATGTTATCCCCCAATAAGGTATAACTGAGATGGGTTTGGCCAATTCTACATACGTCTGTTACTGTTGAAGGTAAGTCACAATGCTTATACTTTTCTGTCGGAGTTGAAAATACTGGTAATCTTCATTAACGGGGTACCTCGTACCCTTCTCATCTTGCTCCTTTTACTTGTTGAAGCTTGTATCTATCTTCTGAACCACTCATTGCATCACCATAGAGGTGGATACATATTCTTCCCTTAAGGCTCCTTATCAAGAAGCTTACATGTAAGGTACACACATGTTCTGCTGAAGACCTCACATTTATCCATCATAGGAATGATGCAAACTCGATTTTCTCTAACTCAACTCTTCCATAGCTATATCTCTACCAACCATCTTTCTGGATGTAGGTATCATCGTATTATGAATAAGATAGAGTTTAGGAAATTGAGTTCTTACAACGGAGCTCTACGACACGATCTTGAGTAAGAAGAAAGAGTGACAGTCTTAAATGCCCTGTAGCCTCCTGCATATAAGTGTGGTACACGACACACTCATAAACAAGACTCTACTAGACATGGCTTGTAGACTCCCTAGGACATAACTGCTTTGATACCACTTTTATCACGCACCAAACCTTGGGGCAAGACAAGCACTCGGTGCATTACCTATCCCCGCGTACCAACTTGCGACTAAGGGACTTTGAACATATAATGTCATACTTTGGCCATGGGCAACATTGCAAGACAATTGCGAATACTGACTAAATATTAATAAAAAACTGGGTCGACAAGGCCGCCTTAACTACTACAACTGACAATCCAACAAAATGTACATAAAGTCCTACAAGCCCAACATACTGCATTAACTGACAGGATATGTCTACAAGCCTCTATTGATGGATATACAGTGATCGGAACAAGACTCCAACCTACTCATAACATATGTGTGTGTGTGTGTGTGTGTATATATATATATATACACACACACACACACACACACACACACACACACACACATACAAAGATGTACGTAAAGCTCTAGACCCGGCAACTCCGAAGGGTATGGAGCTTACCGATCAAGCTAAACTTGGGAAACACCTAATAAGGAGGTCTACCTGTTTGTCTGTCTGCACCTGTATGCATGCAATGCAGTGCCCCCAGAAAAGGGATGTCAGTACGAAATAATGTACCGAGTATGTAAAGCACTATACTGAAAGCTGAAACTGAACTGATGATATAATAACTGAAAGCAACTGGAAGTCAATGATAATTTGAAGATATGCTTACCTGCTGATACTGACTCAACTCTCTCAATATAGTAAGTAAAACAGTTGTCTGGCCTTATAAGGCTCGGTATGTATATAACTGCTCTACCGTAGTTGGCTCGGTTATAGGCGCTCGACCATACTAGGCTCTGTATCTCGGCTAACTAGGCTTGCTCATAGGCGCTCGGCCACAGTAGGCTCAGTATATAACTTACCATCTAATCAGAGGTTGCCAAATAGGGGCCTGCCCATGGATTATAGCTCGATGGTAATCAAAATATTATAACATTGTATATATAGACGCCCTACTCTCTTGACTGGAAAAAGGAAATACTCAATTGAATATGATGTCCCGATAAGGAGAATATTGTAACTTACAAGACGAGAAAAATATACGTAAATTTCGGAATTTGAATTTTTCTTTATGCCTCGTTATCAAACTCGTGTAATTACGAGATCATGCCAAAATGAAGAAAGAGCTTAGCCTTAACATACCTGAGTCGATTCTCTTGACAATCCTCTAACACACGTTAAGTGCGACAAAACACGGGACACGTTGTATGAAAAGCTTGAAGCAATCACGTTGCTATGCAAAGCAAAACTTGGTGGAAACGTTTCCTTAATTTGTGAGAAGTAACGTTTCTATGAAAGGAGGTGTTGGTTGAAGCTCCATGTAACTTTTCTATGCAAGTGACTTCTCCTTAATGTTTTGGACAAGGAATGGAAGGTTGTGATCTATAGGAAAGGAAAATGAATAGGGCCGTATCCTTTGTTTTATTGCTTTCTTGATAACAATTCTTCAACTAGATGAGATAATGTGCAATTCTCTTAAATGTTGCCACCTTGCAATTATAAGGTAAGAGTCACTTAAATGAAAGAAAGGGGCTGCCAAGTTTTGGGCTTGTTAGGCCTTATCCCATATCTCTAATTAATTATTCACTAATTATTAATTAACTAGTTAATTCCCCCATTAACCAATAATTAACTAATTACCCACATAATTAAGAATTATTTCAACTTACTTAAAATACTACTCACTTTTAACATACCTTATACACCTTACTATCATGGCCATGTGGTACCTTGTATGGTAATAGTCCATAAATACCGGGTATTTTAGCTCATTCCATATTTTATCCCAAAATGTCAAACTTCGACGAAATTTATTTTCTTCGATTTGCGTACCCTCTCACATCTACCAATTCACTCATCACTTGTTTAAAAATAGCATAATGCTTATAATCCCGAAATAATTTCATTTCCCAACTTGCGTCGATTAACTTACGATGAAACTTCATCTTATGAAAATGCGGGATGTAACATGACTTTCCACGAATGATACTATAATTGTGGCCCCTAGTTCTAATGAAATGGAAATATGTGTTAATTATTATGAAGTGAGTTGTAAATCCTTTAAATAATACATGTTTTGGGAGTATCGGTTAGTCACTGAGTAAGGGTAGGTCTAAATAACCTAACCCCAAAACTACATGTGCCGGTGTAGGAGTGATCGAGGGGTAAATCACCGTGTTGATGTGATGAGATGTTTTTCCCTTATATGGGATGGGATTGATTTGTTGAGCTATTTCACCTTAAATGGGATGTGATTATTGCTAGTGAGATGTGATATGATGTCGACCCACACGACATTAAAGTGAGACGGCTTAGCCGATCGGCCTGAGATCGGACGCCATGCCCCGCACATGGTGATGTTGCGATTGGATGTCTCGAGGTGAGATGGCTTAGCCTATCAGGCTGGGTTCGGACTCCGTGCTAAAAACACGGTGGTGTATCGGTACAAAAGATCTCCCAACTTTAAAATATTGAAACTTACCTGAAATGTATCTTTCTCTTAGCTTAGCACTTTAATACAGTTTAAGGCTCTCATTGGTTTTATGTTTCCTTCTCATTTTACTGTTACTCGTTCTATTGAAAGGGTGTTTAGTTTTAGATACTAGTATTATTCCATATGTACTAATGTCCCATTTGTCGGCGGTGCTACATCTTTAATGGATACAGGTGGTTCCACAACAGGCGGTATTGATCAGTGGTAGCAGTACACCCTCTCCTCAATTGACATGGTGAGCCCCCTTCATTTCGGGGTCTTGTATCTCCTGTCCTCTATATATATTATTTTAAGGTATAGCCGGAGCCTTGTTGCCGGCACTATCATGCTACTCTTTTTGTAACTATTAGAGGCTCTGTAGACATACTGTGGATTGTACCTCGGTTATTGGGAAGTCAAACTAGTAAAGTTGTAATTGTATCAGGCGTTCCACTCCTTAACTATGAATGTGTAATGTAATATTTTTGAGACTTATAAATGGCGTAACTATTGGTAATTATTTTGGCGTTGTTCACATGATCTTCTCAATCTATTTAATGAGAATATATCTTCTCTTTACTCATGGGTACATTAGGGTAGAAGGCATTGTAGAGGTGTGCTTGAACGAGTTATCTCGGTTGAGTGCCGGTCGCGCTCTCCGAGGTCAGGGCTTGACAAGCTTGGTATCTGAGCCGAAGGTTTTAAATTGTCCTCAGATGTCTCAGAGCCGTGTCTAGTAGAGTCTTTCTTATGTGTATGTTGTTGACTACATATATAATTAGGAGGCAACTTGGGCATTTAGGAATAATACCATTCTTTGATGTTCTAGATCGTGCGATAGAGCTGATTGTAAGACTGTTCCTCCTCAAACTCGTGCATTGCTCTAATTTTCCTTATATGTCACCTAGGAAGAAAGAAAGAACTGGAAAAGGAGCCAATGCCACCCAAGGAGTGGCAGTTGATTCTATACCTGATGATGGGGGTGAGCACCCGAGGGTTGAGGATATTCCCCCCAACTACTGCACCGCATGATTCTACTACTCCTACTTTGACTGCACCAATCCCAACTCCTACCGAGGGTGCATGTAACACCCTGGAAAATTTTGAAGTACTTAAGCGCTATTAAGAAAGTCGATGTGCACTAATTATATTGTTTTGAGTGTAGACAAGGACTATTATATGAATGATATCAATTGATCATGATAATATATGGTCTAAGAAGATCCCCAAGGGTAAGTCAAGTTGAAATATTTATGATGGAATAAAGTTTCAAGTGAGTTCGCACAAGACTTAATTTCAAACTATTATACCTCTCATGGTATGAAGATATATATGGTGTATTAACTAACTAATTAAAGCTCTTTGAGTCTAGTTTTCAACGCTTCAAACCGTTCGTCATTTGGACATTCCTACAAGAAGTTATGACCAAATTACCAAAGGCTGCCAGAATGCAATTCTGCGACCATTATGCGATCGCAAAATGGTTATACGACCACAAACTGGTCGCAGAATGGACCGGAACAGCCCAGTTCTGGGCACCAAATTGTGCGACCCGCACACCAATTGTACGATCCATTGTGCGACCGCATAGTTGAATTCGGAGGATTAATTTTTCTCTTTTCATAACCCGACGCCATTTTGATAAATAGGCTTTGGGGCTTATTTTGGGGTATTGTTTTGAGGGTTTTAGAGAGAGGTAAGAGCATTTTAGAGAGAGAAGTAGGGAACCTAACGTTATAATCATCCAATCTTGCACCAATCTTCAAGAATCAAGGAAGCTAATCACAAGACCTTCATCTAAGAGGTAAGGTTCCATACCCTAGTTTTCCAATTTCGAATTTGGGTAAAAGATGGTTGATTTAGAGTATGATTCTTGGGTATAAGAGTATTATTTATACATGCTTGTACTAATAAGTTTCAATGAAAGATAGTATGGCAAATTGTGTGAGAAAATCGCAATATTTTTAAGACTCTTAATTGCTCATATGTGTACCTAAAGTCTTGATTTGGAAATGTCTTATTGTTGATAATCTATAAAGGTGGTTGGAAGTGAAATAAGATAATTGGGGATATAGAGTGTGACCAACGTTCCAAGAATTTAAGTTATGATTGTGGCTAGTAGTGCAAATGATTTGAGAAGATGCGATAAGGAATATGTAATGAGCCTCGATTCAATTGTTTAAATAAATGACTTCGAAGATAGAATTTCATAAAAGCTTTTGTACTCAATTCATGCCCATTAGTGGTTGCTTAAACTAATGCTTTGCTTTATAAATATATCTAGTGTGATTTGAGTTCTACATACTCATGTGTTGCAATTGTACATTGTCATTTCTGGGGAAGAGTGTTGCAAGAGTAAATGGTGTATTGGCTGTTTATGATTTTTCATGTGTGTTTCTATTGTTGGTTGGTATGTCTCATTCTTTGGGAAGAAACCATTTGTGTTTGAAGTTCCCATTTCAAATGGATTGGAAGTATATGATTCTGAAATATTCTATATGTTGATATTTGATGGTGATCTTCAAAATTGAAAGAGGTAAAAGTGTGGAATATGAAATACGGCCATAGTGCCGAGAATAAAGAATCTTCTGAATGGCCTAACGAGCCAAGGAAATATTGACGTTGTGAATGACTGGAAATACTAATGAGAATTTACACAATGTGAAAGATGTTGAAGTGAGTACAATTGTATTTATGATATTTCTATTTTCAAATCAAATCAAAAATGTTTTTGTGAGCATTATTAGCAAAACCGAGAAAGGATGGGTCATAAGGCCCACACCTGAAACTTCACGTGCCGGTGTAGGGGTGGATTATGATTATTCCCCTTATTTGGAATGAAATTGGAACCTTTGGGAAATTGTGATATTATTCCCATTAATTGGGATGAAACTGGAACCTTTGTGGATTGGAAAAGCCAAGCCACACGGCATATGTGGAAAGGCGGCCTAGTTGATCGGGTGGAGATCAGACGCCATGTTGCGTACATGGTGGTACTACTCTTGGTAACAACTTTGTTTCGCATCACCTTTCAAACCACATTGTCCGTGGGGAGATGTCCTAGCCGATCGGGCATTATCGTACTCCGTGCTAACAAACACGGTGATATATCGGTGCGAATGATCTCCCAACCAAAATTATATATGAAGTTCGTATTTTGAATATTATTATGTTTTAACTGGACATTTGGATATTGTTGATTGTGACTTGTTGTTTCTATGTGTTGCCTTTTCTTGTATGGGCAATCTATTTTGAAAGAGGATTTTTAGCTATACATACTAATGTTATTCGACAGTACTAACGTCCCTTTTGCCGGGGGCGCTACATCTTTAATGGATGCAGGTGGTTCTACAGCAGGCGACATTGATCAGTGATAGCAGTACACTCTTTTCAGCTCATTTGGTGAGCCCCACTTCATTTCAGGGTCATGTATCTTTTGTTTCTCAGGTACTGTGTTTTGAGGTATAGCCGGGGCCTTATTGCCGGCATTTCCATATTACTCTTCTATTGTACTTAGAGGCTCCTTTGACATATTGTGGGTTATGATTGATGTTGGGAATTGAACTAGAAATATTGGTACATGGAAATCATGTTTTTCATTAATTCTACAAAGTCGTAATATTTTGAAATTTATAAATGATGCTGCTAATGGGAATTAAATGGAAGTTATTAATGAAATCTATTTAGTGTTTATTAATAGAGTGCATCTCCTCTTTATTCATGGATGAGTTTGGGTAGAAGGAAATCTAACAGGCTTGCTCGGCCGGGTTCTCTCGGTTGAGCGCCTATTGCACGCTCCGAGTATGGGGCGTGACAAACTTGGTATCAGAGCCTAAGGTTTTAAAGTGTCCTAGGATGTCTCAGAGCCGTGTCTAGTAGAGTCCTTCTTATCGGTGTGTTGTCGACCACATCTTTAATGGGGAGTCTACTTAGACATTTAGGAATTTCACACTTCTTTGATACTCCAGATCGTGCGATAGAGCTCAAGATAGGAAGCTAATTTCCTCGTTATGTCTCATTTTTTGTTTCCAGATGAGTAATTCACTAGTTTGAAATAGTGAGGAGGGAATGACCGTGCCATTGAATATGGGGGAGATTACACAAGAGTTCGTTGGGAGAATGTGTTGAGCCATGGAGGGGTTGGAAGAACTTATTTTTAAGGGAAGTGTCCTTGTTCCTACCAATGTCACCGCACCACCGGATCGCGTGGTGAGAGAATCTGAGAAGCGAAAAAAGGTTGTTGGTACTAATGAGCTGAATTGTTTGGTTTGCAAGAAGCGTCACTTGGGGAGATGTTGGATGACTCTTGAAATATGTTATGGTTGTGGAAAGAGGGGACACAAGAAGAACAAATGCCCAAGGTTGGATACACCCATCCAGTTGTGTCCGTCATGCAGGAAGGAACATTTGCCGTCGTGTTGTGAGTATGCTCAGCAGAGCATTTGGGGAGATAGCTTTGGGCAGTACCAAATGCCCACACAGTAACCCGGTACTAGAATTATTACTGCCGTATTGGAAGCATGGAGAAAGGATAAGGGGTATGCTTATGATGTATGCAAAAAGGGTAAATATCAGGTTAGTGTGACTAATTAGTTTATTGGACCTCATACCTGTTGTGTGAAGTGTATGAGATGTCATCTGGGTGTATGTCACTATGGTACTAATGTATGTTTTTGATGTGGAGTAGAGGGACATTAATTAAGGTACAGCCCTGTCAATCTAAAGTCATCAAGTAAGTCACTCCTTAGTACATCATTATGAACATCGCATTATTTTCCTTATTGTATATGTACATCCATATTGAAGAGGCCTACATAAATATGGTCGTAACCAAAATGTTGAATCACAAAACATTGCATGTATCTACTCTTTGAATGAGACACATTATTCGTGAATCCACTCTATCATAAATTCTCTTATTTACGACCTCTTGTGGAACTGAGTTCCATAGTTACGTCCTTGAATTGAGTTATAACTCTAGGATTAGTACTTCCCACTTGCTTTCCTAACTTCCCAACAAGGGATTATGTCTAATGAATTTCTTACGGAACCTTTTGATTCGAATGAATAACATCTTCTCATCTATGCCTATGCACACACCATAGTAATAATTACCAACGTGGAATCATATCTAATGTAAGACAGCCAAGTGTTGAGATCCTTCTGAAGCAACTCTTTCTTTCTCCGGTATATCTGGCTTATATGGCTTGAACAGTCACCCTACTCCTTTGTGAGTATTATCATGAATCCTTTTCATGGTCTAGTAACATGAGGGCATATCTTAGCACCTATATTGTGCGTACATGTCAATTGAAAGGGGCCACTTGTCCGCATAAAGCTTCTGAGAAATTTGAGGTTTTCACAAATTCACCATAGGAAGATCTATTTGTTCGCCCATCTCAGTATGACTTTCATGTCCACCTAGATCCTGCCTTAGTGAGAAACTAACATTGTTACTAGTATTGTAGTTGCACATGAAGTTGACCAGTATTGCAACTTGAGAATTGTTATGGCAAAGTGTTCATAGCTCATAGCAAAGTGTACATTCTCTAACCAATACATGATTTCATCCAAACATTAAGATGTCCTATCTGCATGATTTCACTCGTATGTGGTTGAAAGTTAAACAACCTTATGATGAGCATATTGATTTGAAAGACAAGTTTGTTGTATCTCTAGTCCTCTCATATAGGATCAACTATTGTGAGGGGTTAAGCTTCTAGAA
>AWOL01S0027852.1:0-15167 GCA_000715115.1 Nicotiana otophora | reverse complement strand
GTATGTGGTTGAAAGTTAAACAACCTTATGATGAGCATATTGATTTGAAAGACAAGTTTGTTGTATCTCTAGTCCTCTCATATAGGATCAACTATTGTGAGGGGTTAAGCTTCTAGAATGATAATAATATCACAAATGTTCAACTTCTTTTTCATCCTTGTAGGAAATAGCCACATAATAGTCACATTAGGACTTATGAAATTTGAAAGGAAATAGCCAAACTATGAGTATGATATCCCTATTATTGTTCTCCGAGTACCTAGTGTTTCATGTGTCTATGTCTAAGAAGGTGAAGTTAATTGATAATTGGATTATGAGGAGCAACTATTTGCTATCCTTTTTAGATAAGTCCGGAAGTTAAGACTGCCTCCGCCAAGTGCTATGGCTAAGTCTGTGAGTCCAGGAGATCACCTCGTAGGCCGAAAGTGTTGAGGAAAGGAAATATTCTCACTTGTGTGTAGAGCCAAATTGTTGTAGTTAAAAAACATACCTTCTATGCATTATGGTTTAAATGTGTACATTTCATGTAAATATACCATGTTTGTTAATGTAATGCCCTAATATTGAGATAGGTGTTGTTGATATATACTGTGATGCGTTTGTTAAGTAATGGATATATTGTTAGGATTGATTTTTGGGATTCTCTGACAGGTGGATAGGCCCAGTTACAGGGGAAACTCTGTCGA
The DNA here is from genome assembly GCA_000715115.1 of Nicotiana otophora. Taxonomy (NCBI): domain Eukaryota; kingdom Viridiplantae; phylum Streptophyta; class Magnoliopsida; order Solanales; family Solanaceae; genus Nicotiana; species Nicotiana otophora. The sequence goes on along the minus strand of AWOL01S0027852.1, from coordinate 14,481 downwards.
AATTTTTAAGAATTTGTAATGATAGCCAAATCTTAAGGTCCATAAGTAAGTTGAAATTTTGGAAAGGATGTATAAGACCGATGTAGTCATAAGTTCCTATGTATAATGGTTGGAGGTAAAATGATGGTAACTCTATTCTTGGGAGGGACTTGTAAAACATTCGAGGACGAATGTTCTTAAGTGGGATAGAATGTAACACCCCGGAAAATTTAGAAGTACTTAAGCACTATTAAGAAAGTCGATGTGCGCTAATTATATTTATGATGGAATAAAGTTTCAAGTGAGTTCGCACAAGACCTAATTTCAAACGATTATACCTATCTTGATATGAAGAGTTATATTGTGTATTACCTGACAAATTAATTCCCTTTGAGTCTAGTTTCCAACGCTTCAAACCGTTCGTCATTTGGACATTCCTACAAGAAGTTATAACCAAATTACCAAAGGCTGCCAGAATGCAGTTCTCCGACCATTATGCGATCGCAAAATTGTTATGCGACCACAAACTGGTCGCATAATGGACTAGAACATTGTGCGACCATTGTGCGACCTGCACACCAATTGTGCGGTCCATTGTGTGACCGCATAGTTGAATTCGGAGTGTCAATTTTCCTTTTTTCATAACCCGACCCCATTTTGATAAATAGTCTTAGGGGCTTATTTTGGGGTAGTTTTCTGAGGGTTTTAGAGAGAGGTAAGAGTATTTTAGAGAGAGAAGTAGGGAACCTAACATTATAATCATCCAATCTTGCACAATCTTCAAGAATCAAGGAAGCTAATCACAAGACCTTCATCTAAGAGGTAAGGTTCCATACCCTAGTTTTCTAATTTCGAATTTGGGTAAAGGATGGTTGATTTGGAGTATGATTCTTGGATATAAAAGTATTATTTATACATGCTTGTACTAATAAGGTTTGTGGATAGATTGCTGAGCTCAAATAAGTAAAGATTGGGCTGTGGAGTGAAGTAAATCTTTTAGAATAGCCTTGTAGTTAGATTTACACACCTAGTGTTTGATAAAATGCTCAAATGAGCTGAGATCATGAAAATCTTCCTAATAATGGTTCAATTTTGTTATGTCTCAAAATAGATTGGAATTTCTTGAATTTCCGGAACATTGTAGTAATTTAAGGAAAGCTCAAAGCAAGGTATGCTGGCTAAACTTTCTCACTTAGAATTGAATTCCATAATGTTTCTGTAAGTTTCAAAGTATGGGTTGCGTATTAAAAGGTTATGACTTTGAGTCGTATTTCAATGAAAGATAGCATGCCAAATTGTGTGAGAAAATCTCAATATTCTTAAGACTCTTAGATGCTCATATGTATGCCTAAAGTCTTGATTTGGAAATGTCTTATTGTTAATAATCTATATAGATGTTTGGAAGTGAAATAAGTTAATTGGGGATATAGAGTGTGGCCAACGTGCCAAGAATGTAAGTTTTGATTGTGGCTAGTAGTGCAAATGATTTAAGAAGATGCGATAAAGAATATGAAATGAGCCTCGACTCAATTGTCTAAATAAATGACTTCGAAGATAGAATTGCCTAAAAGCTTTTGTACTCAATTCATGCCCATTAGTGGTTGCTTTAACAAATGCTTTGTTTTAGAAATATATCTAGTGTGATTCGAGTTCTATATACTCATGTGATGAAATTGTACATTGTCATTTCTGGGGAAGAGTGTTGCAAGAGTAAATGGTGTATTGACTGTTTATGATTTTTCATGTGTGTTTCTATTGTTGGGTTGGTATGGCTCATTATTTTGGAAGAAATCATTTGTGTTTGAAGTTCCTATTTCAAATGGATTAGAAGTATATGATTTCTGAAATTTTCTATATATTGATATTTGATGGTGATCTTTGAAATTGAAAGAGGTGAAAATGTGGAATATGAAATACGGCCATCGTGCCAAGAATAAAGAATCTTGTAAATGGCCTAACGAGCCAAGGAAATATTTTCGTTGTGCAAGACTGGAAATACTAATGAGAATTTATACAATGTGAAAGATGTTTAGGTGAGTACAATTGTATTTATGATATTCTATTTGGAAATCAAATCAAAAATGATTTTGGGAGCATCATTAGCAAAATCGAGGAAGGGTGGGTCATAAGGCCCACACCTGAAACTACATGTGCCGGTGTAGGGGTGGATTGTGATTATTCCCCTTATTTGGGATGAAATTGGAACCTTTGGAAAATTGTGATATTATTCCCATTATTTGGGATGAAACTGGAACCTTTGTGGATTGGAAAAGTCAACCCACACGGCATATGTGGGAAGGCGGCCTAACTGATCGGGTGGAGATCAGACGCTATATTGCGCACATGGTGGTACTACTCTTGGTAACAACTTTCTTTCGCATCTCCTGTAAAACCACATTGTCCGTGGGGAGATGGCCTAGCCGATCGGGCGTGATTGGACTCCGTACTAACAAAGACGGTGGTATATCGGTACTAATGATATCCCAACCAATATTATATATGAAGTTCGTATTTTGGAAATTATTATGTTTTAACTGGACATTTGGAAATTGTTGATTGTGACTTGCTGTTTCTATGTGTTGCCTTTTCTTATATGGGCATTCTATTTTGAAAAAGGATTTTTAGCTATACATACTAGTGCTATTCGACAGTACTAATGTCCCTTTTGCTAGGGGTACTGCATCTTTAATGGATGCATGTGGCTCTACAGCATGCGACATTGATCAGTGATAGTAGTACACTCTTTTTAGCTGATTTGGTGAGTCCCACTTCATTTCAGGGTCATGTATCTTTTGTTTCTCATGTACTGTGTCTTCAGGTATAGTAGGGGCCTTGTTGCCGGCATTTTCATATTACTCTTCTATTGTACTTAGAGGCTCCGTAGACAGATTGTGGGTTATGGTTGATGTTGGGAATTGAACTATAAATTTTGGTACTTGGAAATCATGTTTTTTATTAATTCTATAAACTCGTAATATTTTGGAATTTATAAATGAAGCTACTAATGGGAATGAAATGGAAGTTATTAATGAAATATTTTCAGTGTTGATTAGTGGAGTGCATTTCCTCTTTATTCATGGATGAGTTTGGGTAGAAGTAAATCTAATAGGCTTGCTCGGTCGGGTTTTCTCGGTTGAGCTCTGGTTATGCTCCCCGAGTTTGTGGCGTGACAGAGCATTTGTTCAACCTCTAGCCCCAGCTTCCAGTCTCGGTGTCTCTGATAGGGATCTTAGGGGAGCCATACAGATGTTGACTCAGATAGTGGCTTCCCAAGCCTAGAGATCGAATGTTGCACCTACTTCTTCAAGTCAGCTAGGGGATTCCGCTAGTTCCAGGGTGAGCATGTTTCTTCAGTTGGATCCTCCAGTGTTCACAGATACTGATCCTGAGGAGGACCGGTGGGACTTTACTTATTAGATGCACAACATCCTCTGAGTTATGCGTGCTACTAAGATAGAGGGAGTGGAGATGGACTCCTACCTCCGGAAAGGGGTGGCCTCTTCTTGGTTTGAGTTGTGGGAGGACTCCCGTGAGCAGGGGCGCCCTTCGGTAGGGTGGAGTGAGTTTGCCGATGCTTTCATTGACCATTTCTTGCCTGCCGAGACTAAGGCGGCATGTGCCATTGAGTTTGAGAGACTGAAACAGGGTAGCATAAGTGTGTGGGAGAACCATATGTGGTTCTCGCACTTCTCCAAGTACGCCATTTGCATGTTTCCCACTATGGAGGCAAGAGTGCGCCGGTTTGTGCAAGGCCTCAGCCCCATGGTTATCATTGAGGCTGCTATAGCATCATTGAATTCTAATATGATCTAAGGGATGATGGTGGAGGTTTCTCAAGCCACAGAGACCCGCAAATTGAAGAATAGAATGGAGGGTCGTCAGGGCCATTCCAGTCCTTTACTTAGTTTTGGTGAGTGCATAGCCAGCATGCCCCAATCAGCAGCACCATAGTCCTTTCAGGACCAGTTAGGGAAACATGGGATCCTACCAGTAGGGTCGGCCTGGAGGGAGATTCCAGCAACAGTGGAGGCCCCTATGCCTTAGTTCTGGGAAGATACATTTTGAGGCCTCATTCATGGACCAGCCGATATGCTACGGGTGCGGTATCAGGGGTCACATTTAGAGGGATTGTTGTTCGTCCCGCTAGAGTGTGGGCAGGGGTACGGCACAGCCATCCGGTTCTGCAGCCTCTACATCTGCAGCACCTTCTCCAGTTCAAGGCACTCCAGCACCCGCAGAGCATGGTGCAGTTAGGGTTAGTGCACAGAGTTTGGGAGGACCCAACTGTTTCTATATTATGAGGGGTCACTAGAGTTTTGAGGCTTCTCCAGATGTTGTCACAGGTATATTGACTTTCCAATCTCATGATGTATATGCCCTTATTGATCCCGGTTCCACTTTGTCATATGTCACTCCCTATGTTGCTATAGAATTTGAGATTGAACCGGAACAACTTCTTGAGCCGTTCTCTGTATCTACTCTAGTTGGTGAGTCTATTATGGCCACGGGGGTTTATAGGGATTGTGTCATCACGTAGTATGGTTAGGACACCATGGATGATCACATTGAATTAGGAATGGTCGATTATGATGTAATAATGGGTATGGATTGGCTTTATTCATGTTTTGCCAAGCTTGATTGTCGAACTAAGACCGTTAGGTTTGAATTCACACATGAACCAGTTATTGAATGGAACGGGGATGATATAGTGCTGAAGGGTAGGTTTATCTTAAGTCCATGAAGATGATCAACAAAGGGTGAATTTACCTTTTGGTTTGGGCTACAGACACCGATGATGAGGTTCCTACACTTGAGTCTCTACCAGTGGTGAATGAATTTCTGGAGGTCTTTCCTAATAGCCCATTGGGATCCCACCAGACAGGAAGATTGATATTGGAATTGATGTGATGCCAGACACACGACTTATATCTATTCCACCCTACATAATGGAACCGCCAGAATTGAAGGAACTAACATAGCAGTTGAAGGACTTGTTAGTGAAGGGTTTCATCCAACCGAGGGTGTCGCCTTGGGGTGCACAAGTTCTCTTTGTATGGAAGAAAGATGGGTCACTAAGAATGTGTATTGACTATCGGCATCTCAACAAGGTCACAATTAAGAATAAGTACCGACTGCCAAGGATATATAACTTGTTTGATCACTTAAAGGGTGCTAAGTATTTCTCCAAGATTGACCTAAGATCAGGGTATAACCAATTTAAGATCGGGGAACAGAATATTGCGAAAATAACTTTTAGTAACCGATATGGGCACTTCGAATTTCTGACAATGTCTTTTGGGCTAACAAATGCACCTCCAACTTTCATAGATATTATGAATCGAGTCTTAAATCCTTTTATTGACTATTTTGTGATAGTGTAGATGATATTCTTGTATATTCATGAAGTCGAGAGGACCATGCCGATTATCTCAGGGCAGTTCTGCAGACTCTATATTAGCACAAGTTGTATGTGAAGTTTTCAAAGTATGAATTTTGGCTTGAATATGTCATATTCTTGGGTCATGTCATCTCTAGAGAAGGAATTAAGGTTGATCCGCTGAAAATCGCAGTTGTGAAGAATTGGCCGAGGACTACAACACTAATAGAGATTTGTAGATTCTTGGGTTTAGCTAGGTATTACAGAACGTTTGTGTAGGGGTTCTCTAATCTTGCCTCCCAATTGACTAAATTGACGTAGAAGGTAGTTAAGTTCCAATGGTGCTTGTGAAAAGAGCTTCCAGGAGTTTAAATCAAGTTTGACTACAACACCGGTGTTGACCCTACCAGAAGGTACATATGGGTTGATATATTGTGATGCTTCAAGAATCGTACTAGGGTGTGTATTGATGCAACATGGCAAGGTGATCGCTTACACTTCTAGGCAGCTCAAAAATCATGAGAAGAACTATCCAACACATGACTTAGAGCTCGCGGCGGTGCTTTTTGCATTGAAGATTTCATGTCATTATTTGTATGGTGTCCATGTGGATATATTCACTGACCATAAGAGCCTTCAATATATTTTCAAACAGAAGGAATAGAATCTAAGGTAGAGAAGATGTCTTGAGTTACTCAATGACTACGACACCGATATTCTATATCATCCAGTAAAGGCTAATGTCATGGCGGATGCTCTTAGCCAAACATCCATGGGTAGTTTGGCTCACTTAGCGACACATCAACGATCGTTGGCCGAGGAAGTTCATCGGTTTGATAGTTTTGGAGTTTGCCTTGCGGACTCTAGTGAAGGAGCAGTAATTGTGCAAAATATGGTCGAATCATCGCTTGTTGTGGAAGTCAAGGAGAAGCAGACGACAATCCGTTGTTGGTACAATTGAAGGAGGAAATTCATAAATATAAGGCCATGGCTTTTTCTCTTGGCATGGATGATTGTATGCTATGGTACTAAGCGCAATTATGTGTTCCTGATGTACATGGTCATTGGGAAAGAATCATGATCGAGGCTCACACTTCCAGGTATTCCGTGCATCCAGGCTGTACAAAGATGTACCGTGATCTTAAGGAAGTCTACTAGTGGTATGATATGAAGAGGAATGTAGCGAATTTTGTGGCAAGATGTCCACATTGTCAAAAAGTAAAGGCCGAACATCAAAAGTCCGGTGGTTTGGCACAGAACATAGAAATTCAGATGTGGAAATGGGAGATGATCAATATGGAATTTGTGGTGGAACTACCTCGCACGCCTCACAAGTTTGACTAGATTTCGGTGATAGTGGACCGGCTAACCAAATCAGCATACTTCTTACTTGTTAAGGCTACCGACATTGCGAAACAGTATGCTCAATTGTATATAAAGGAAATAGTCGGGTTGCATGGCACTCCAGTTTCTATTATCTCCAATCGAAGGGCACATTTCACAAGTTAAGTTTTAGAGGAAATTTTAGCAAGGTTTGGGTACTCAAGTGAATCTTAGTATAGCTTTCCATCCACAAACCGACGGGCATGCAAAGCGGACAATTCAGACGCTTGAGGATATGTTGCGCGCATGTGTTCTCGACATTAAGGGTAGCTGGGATGATCACTTTCCACTCATAGAATTTCCCTACAACAACAGTTATCATGATAGCATTCAGATGGTGCCGTTCTAGGCTGTATGTGGCAGGAGATGTAGATCTCCTATTAGGTGGTTCGAGATTGGGGAAGCGGAGTTGATAGGGCCCAAACTCGTGTATCAAGCTGTGGAGAAGGTTACGATATTTGCGGAATGGTTGAAAAGTGCCCAAAGCCATCAGAAGTTCTATCGGGATATACGTCATAGGGAATTGGTGTTCCAAGAGGATGATTGGGTATTCTTGAAGGTTTCCCCTAAGAAGGGTATTTTGGTAAGAAAGGAAAATACAGTCCGAGTTATGTTTGACCATACAGAATTATTTAGAGGATTGGTCAGGTTGCTTACAGGCTAGAACTACCTCTTGAGTTATCTTTAGTGCACCCGGTGTTTCATGTATCCATGTTGAAGAAGTTGGTTAGAGATCTATCGCTTATTGTTCCAGTGGAGACTATAGAGGTTAATGAGGAATTGATTTATGAAGAGATTCCAGTTACCATTCTTGATAGGCAAGTCCGAATGCTGAGAAACAAATAGATTACCTTCGTGAAAATGTTATGTCAAAAGCAACAGGTCGAAGTGGCCACCTGGGAAGCCGAGGAAGAGATAAAAAAGGCATATCCTCATTTGTTTGAGTAGCTATGTAGTTTTGTCCATGAAAAATGTTAAGATCTAACTTTCTACAAATTAAGGATACTCATTTTTTAATGTAATGTTTATGGCATTGTGGCCGGTGTTGTTGACATGTTGTTTTACATTGTTGTGTTGTCGTTATGCTGTTAGGACTGGTTCTGGGACTCTTTGGTAGCTGGCTAGGCCCAATTAGAGGGGAGACTCTTACGAAAGGTTTGGAAATTCAGGGAGTTAGGAAAGAATTTCGAACTGCTGGTGTGAGAAGTAACAGTGGGGTTACATTGGATGCTATTTGTAGATTTTGACCCTCATTCGAGGAAGAATGATCCTAAGTGGGGAAGGATGTGTGGCCCCGCAAAATTTCACCTAAAACCTGGGGTTTTGGGGAGTTGAAGAAATTGTTTTTGCATAACAGGGCATTTATACGATCCATTATGCGGTCGCAGAACTTCTCCGAGGTCTGCAGATCCACCGCGCAGTGAAGCAGAGAAATGGGCCAATTTTGGAAGTTGTTTTGTGGTCAACTATACGACCGCATAATCGTTTCACGGGCCGCACATCCATCCCATAAACAACATGAAGATTTCTGGAGGGAGATTCTGTTATCCATTCTGCGGCCGCATAATTGATATGTGAGCCGTAGACTCGACTAGAGCAGTCTAATTTTTCGGATCGTTGCTGCAATCCATGTTGCGGGCCATAGACCTGATCCATGATGCACTCTACGACCGTAGAGCTGAGTTCAGAAGGTCCATTTTCTAATTTTTAAAATCCGACCCCATTTGATTAATAGCCATTGGGTCTCGTTTAGAACGCAAAGATCTTCAATTTTAGAGTTAGGGGAGTGCTTTAGAGAGAGAGGAGGAGGAAGCTCTAAGTACGTTTTTCATCAACCCTTGCTCAAGCTTTGAAATTCAACAAGTAAATATTGCAAGGTCTTCATCCAAGAGGTAAGGTTCTACTCTCTAGCCCTCAATTTCGGGATTTGACTGAAAGTAGGTAATGAGAAGTGTGATTCTTGAGTGTTATTTATGCATGCATGTACCATCAAGGTTGGTGTTATTCTTGAGGGTACTTTGGTGTTTTAATGTTTTTTTAAGTTATTCAAAGGCTTGACTAAGTTTGTATGTTGATATATGACTTGTTGGTATGGTTGGGTGAGGTCCCGAGGGGCTAAGGGTGATTCCGGGTGGTTAACGGATTGTTTGAAGTTGGAAAAATGCAATTGAAGCTGCTGCTACTGGTATTTCGGCACATGTAGAGGGAGAGCCACACGTGCGATGGCGCAGAAGCGCTTGGAGAAGTCGCAGGTGAGGGCAAGGCTAAGTTGGGCTGGAACCGCAAGTGCGAGAAGGTTGTCGCATCTATGAGCCCGCTGGTGTGAGACCAGGGGCGCAGATGCGGAAAGGAGGATTTTGGCAGGCTTCGCAAAAGCGGAGGGAAATGCGCAGGTGCGCTTCCACAGGCACAGGATTTGGCTGCAGATGCGGAACCTGGGCTCTTAAGTGATTTCCACACCTGCGATGGAAATTCCGCAGCTGCGGCATCATAAAAGCGAGAGAAGAGACCGCAGGTGCGATACTGCTAGGAAGAAAATCTCCATCTCGAGGGTTCGTCTTTCATTTTAAATTTTGGACTTGAGAAACTCGGGAGAGAGGCGAGTTTTCGAAGCTTTTCAAGGAGAAACATTGGGGTATGTGATTCTAACCATTAATGGTATAAATTTCGTGAATCTACGACTTTGTTCATCATTAATTAGTAGGACTTTTGAAGTGAAATAAGGGGTTAGGGCTTGGGATTTTAGAGAGTGTAATTAGAGGATTTGAAGGACCAAATGATGTTGTATTTTGATGAATTGTTATGGTTAGACTCATGAGTGAATGGGCTTTTAGGTTTTGTAACTTTTGTCGGATTTCGAGACGTGGGCCCGGGGCCCGAATTTGAACAAATTTCGGGTTTTGAATCTACTTTTGTTGTTTTCTTGTGAAATTGATTCCTTTAGCATATATTAATAGTATTGTACTGCTTGTGGCTAGATTCGGGATGCTCGGCGGTCCGATTAGAGAGGCAAGGGCATTGCGGAGTAGAGATTTGCTCGGTTTTAGGTAAGTAACGGTTGTAAATCTAGTCCTGAGGGTATGAAACCCAAGATTTGTGTGTCGCGTGACTATTTAAATGTGACACACATGCTAGGTGACAGGTATGTGGGCGTGTACCATTGGGGGATTGTGACTTGGTCTGTTCCGTAGCAACTGTACAGTTGAACAACCTGTTGTAGCTATATGCTCTTTATGTTCTTTAGAAGATTTACTGTAAATCATGCTAGATACCATGTCTAGGCTTTAGGCCAGTATTGTTTGGAACCTTAGAGGTCGTTTCTTGTTGTCGGCTCACTGCTTTATTTGATATCCCGTACTCAGTCATGCTCATGCATTCTTACATCATAGCTCAGTCTCTGCTAATTTATTTGTTGCATCATGTTAATGGTGTTTGGGCTGATTTCTTTGATTTCTGAGAGCCCGAGAGATTGGGGAGGTTTATGACTGAGTGAGGCTGAGGGCCTGTTTGTGAGGTGTTGTACCTCAGCACGTGAGTTGTCTATGCAGATTCTGATATGATATTATAACACGTGAGTTGTTCGTGAAGATTATAGCGCTTGGGCTGTAGGAGACCCTCGTGAGTCTTAACACCCCCAGTAAGCGCAGGTACCTACTGAGTGCGAGTGCTGAGTGCCGAGTGTCGAGTGCTGAGCGATTGTGAGGCATGAGTAATTGTGAGGCTTGAGTGATTGGGAGGTTGGAGTGATTGGGAGGACTAAGTGATGTTAGCCCGAGGGGCAGTATATGATTTCAACATCCATGCTCATAGCTGCTTTGAGTCCTTGTTTGAGAACTGTTGAAAGATATTTCTAATTGATTTACTTGAACTCGATTTAAACAAGCTGATTTGACTTAAACTCTTGTTCTAAAGCATGCCGCACATTACTAAATTTTTATGATAGGAACAATATTTGCATTTAGCTCGTCACTACTTCTCAGCCTTTATTTATTTCTGTTACTTACTGAGTTGGTGTACTCACATTACTCCCTGCACCTTGTGTACAGATCCAGGCATTTTTGGTCATGGTAGCGGCTGCTGATATTCTTATAGCTGATCATTGGAGTTATCAGGATAGCTACATGGCGATCAAAGCCGTGTTTTTTCCTTCTTTATCTTCCCTTAGTTGTATTTTTGATTTTTCCGTCACTATGTTAGTGTTATTGTTGTCGGACCAGTTTTTAGTAGTTGCTCATGACTTAGTGACACCCTGATATTTGGGGATATTCATTCCGCATTTCTATTTTTGAGTTCAACCCTTGTTTCTTTTATGAAATTCTACTATACAAGACACTTTTTTCGCCTATCTGTGAATGACTTGTTGTAGTGATGTGGGAGTCGGCTGGCCTAGTACCATCGATAGGTGCCATCACTACAGGTTTGAGTTTAGGGTCATGACAAGTTGGTATCAGAGCTTAGGTTACATAGGTCTCACGAGTCATGAATGGATTTAGTAGAGTCTTGCGAATCGATACGGATACGTCTGTACTTATCTTCGAGAGGCTGTAGAAGCTTTCGGAAAATTCCACATTCTTGAATTCTTGTCCTGCGAATCTGTTGATTCTGGGAACTAAACATCTGTTGTTTCATTCTCTTCACAGATGGTGAGGACTCGTTCTACCGGATAGGATGGACAGCCACCAGTACCACCATCTAGGGCCGCGAGAGGCTAAGGTCGCAGTAGAGGCCACGGTAGGGGCAGAGGAGCAGCCCGCGTAGAAGCCGGGGCAGTACCTGTGGACCCACCAGTTGCCCCAGATCAAGATCAAATTCCAATTGTTGATGGACCAGATTAGGCACCACCTATGACTATTGTGATTCTAGGCCTTCAGGAGGCTCTAGCTCAGATTCTAACAGCGTGTACTAGCCTTGCTCAGGTGATCTCTATCTCGACGGCCGTAGCCACTTCTTAGGCCGGGGGAGGCACTCAAACTCCCGTCGCTCACACACCCGAGCAGGTTGTTCAGGGACTCTAGACACCGGGGGCACCACCAGCTCAGCCAGTTGCAGATGCTCAGGATTATGTGATTCCTGCTATGCCTGAGGATGATTAGCATAGATTGGAGAGGTTTGGGAGATTCCAGCCTCCACTTTTCAGTGGCACAGAGAGAGAGGATGCCCAGGACTTCTTTGACATATGTCAGAGGATACTCCGTACAGGTGGTATTTTGGAGACTTGTGGGGTCTCATTCACCACTTTTCAGTTTTCCGAGGCTGCACTCAGATGGTGGGAGACTTACGAGAGGTGTAGGCCTATTGGCACTACACCCCTTACTTGGCAGCAGTTCTCTGCAGTCTTTTTGGAGAAGTTTGTGCCTCAATCCCACAGAGAGGAGCTACGCAGGCAGTTCGAGCAGCTTCGTCAGGGTGATATGTCCGTGATGCAGTATGAGATGTGATTCTCGAAGTTGGCCGATCATTCTATCTGGTTGGTTCCATAGTAAGGGAGAGGATCATGAGGTTTATAGATGGTCTCACTTTTCAGCTGTGGTTGCTCATGACCAGAGGGAGGGTGTGTGGTGCTACTTTTAATAAGTTTGTCGACATTGCTCAGCATATTAAGATGGTTGGCGGTCAGGAGAGGATTGAGAGGGAGGCCAAGAGGCCTCGAGGACAGGGAGGATTTAGTGGTGCTCCTTATGGGGGTCAATTCCAGCACGGCAGAGGCCGTCCATTCAGGCATGCTCAGCCAGTCCGCCCAGTTCATCGTGGTGCATCATCGGACCATGGTGCTCAAAGTTCTCATCAGGGCCACTCATCACTCCGCGCCCTTCAAGCCTAGAGTTTGTCTCGTGCTTCATCAGTTCAGGGCTCCTCTATGCCCGGTTCTTCTACTAGTTATCCAGGTGCTCGGGGCTCCCTTAAATTCCCGCCACCAGCACCAGGGAGTTGTTTCGAGTGTGGGGAGTTTGGGTATAAGTGGAGGCAGTGTCCTTCATCATGGAGGTCTATCTCAGCAGAGGAGTCACCCTTCGACTTCATCACCAGTTACTTCACCACCCGCCCAGTCAGCTCGGGATGGAGGTCAATCAGCTAGGGGTCACCCTAGAGGGGGAGGCAGATCAGGGGGTGGCCAGGTCCGTTTCTATGCCCTCCCTACCAGAACAGATGCTATTGCTTCAGATGCTATGATTACAAGTATTGTCTCAGTTTGTCAAAGAGATGCCTCTGTATTATTTGACCCTAGTTCCACGTATTCATATGTTTCCTCGTATTTCACCCATTTTTTGGATATGCCCCGTGAGTCTTTAGTTTCATCTGTTCATGTATCTACTCCTTTGGGCGATACTATTGTTGTGGACCGCCTATATTGATCATGTGTGGTGACTATTGGAATTTAAGGAAAGTTCAAAGTGAGGTATGTTGGATGAACTACTCTCTTAGAATTGAATTCCATGATTTTCCCGTAAGTTTCAAGTATAGTTGGTTCAAGTTCCTTATTTTCATGTTCTGAGTTATTCCCAATAAATTCAATCGTCCTGAGTAAGCAAAGTGTCGAGAATTATGTATTCAAAATGTGTTCTGAATGTTCCTATCACATTATGTTATCCTTCGTGAATGTGTTCAAGAATGATATGTGTGTTAAAATGTTATGGCTTTGAGTCGTGTTTCAAATGAAAGCTAGTATGCCAAACTATGCGAGCAAAACTCAATATGCTTAAGACTATTAATTGCTCATATGTGTATCTAAAGTCATGATTGGAAATGTCTTATTGTTGATATTCTATAAAGATGGTTGGAAATGACATAAGTGGATTGAGGATGCCCATATGTGGCTAATTTAACTAATGTTATGTTTTGTAAGTAGTCTCAATGTGTTTTGTCTTCTTATATATTCTTGGGTGGAAATTGTGTATTGCCCTTTTTGTGGATAAGTGTTTCAATAGTAAATGATGTATTACTCATTTATGATTTTAACTTGTGCTTCGATTGCCAACCATTTTACTCCATTTTGTGGAAAGAAATCCATTGTGTTTAAAGTCATCATTACTAATTAACTTAAAGTTGTGATTTCCGAAATATTATATGTGTTGATATTTATGATGATGATACATGAGAGGGATGAAATAAAAGTGTGGAATATCAAAAATACGGCCACCGTGCCTTGAATAATGAATCTTGTGAATGGCCAAAAGAGCCAAGGGAATATTGCTGTTGTGATTGGTTGAAAGTACTAATGGAGATTTATACAATGTGAAAGATGATGAAGTAAATATATTTGTATTTATGTTATTTTTATGTACAAACCAAAAATATTTTTGGGAGTATCGATAGTCACCGGGGAAGGGTAGGTTCAAATAACCTAACTTGAAACCTGAAACCTCTTACGTAATACATTGTCCTTAGGGATCACGTCTCATCAGGAAACATCTGAAGTTATTTTCTTGATCCATCTAGGGATGATACTATACTTCAATAAGTGTATTTCATCGCATCCCAACGTGATTCATCTTATAAGGGGTATTCTAATCTCATGCAATTCATGAGATCCCTTCTCTTTGAATCATTAACCAATCAATAGCCTTAACGTTATCCTCTTATATATCACAATTACACAATTATTCTACTACCAGGGCGACATTTTATCTCTTCAAAATTCTCATAGTCTTAGACTCCTCTGAGTTCGTTCAGGCTATACCGAGTTATTGTTTTTTTATAACTTACGAAAACCATCAATTCTCTTGTTTTGATGGGCTTAATTC
>AWOL01S0027850.1:1502-11951 GCA_000715115.1 Nicotiana otophora | reverse complement strand
TATACAGAAAGTTATGGCCATTTTACTGGACCTGTGTCATATGCGCGGCCGCGCATATTTGAGAGTTTCTGCCTCAGGTTCGCGGTCAATGCGCGACCGCTCATGTAGGAACTCATTAAAAAACACCAAGTCATAGTATAGAGAGGGGTTAAGTCGTTTTGGCCTAAATTCTAACATTTTAGAGTGAGAGAGAGTCCCTAGAGTGAGAAGGTGTTCTTCAATAATTATTCTTCAATTCTTGCTCAATATTTGGAAGATTAAGAAGGGAAACTCAATAGGTCTTCATCCTAGAGGCAAGATTCTATACCCTAACCCTTAATTTTGAAATTATCTGAAAATGGGTAATTAACAAGATAATTGTTGGGCATGAGAGTTGTTTATTTTACATGCATGTGATATCAAGGGGTGTAAGAAGATTGTTGAACTAAGCATGGTAAAGATTGGGTTGTGGGATGATGGAATCCTCCATAAGAGGACCTTGAAACATTATGCACACTTAGTGTTTGATAAAAGGCTCAAATGAGCAAGAACCATGAGCATCTTCCTAAATTTGATTTAATTTGTTATACTTCTAAAATAGATTGAAGTTGCTAAGAATTCTGGAACATTTAGAGTGTAAAGAAGCCCAAGTGAGGTATGTTGGCTAAACTCTTCTCCTAGAATTGAATCCCATGATATTCATGTAAATTGTGTAAGACCCGAGTGGTTTGTGTTGAAAGATATATGTTCCAAGTAAGTTCGTGTTGAAATATATATGTTCAATAAGTACCTTATATACTTTATTCATGTTATGTTGCCAATTGAGGATGTGTTTAAGTATGGGTTGTGCACTAATAAAGTGTCGACTTCAAGTCGCGTTTAAACGAAGGCTATTATGCCAAATTTTATGAAATATCTCTATGTGCCTTAGATGTTTGGTTGCTCACATGTGTACTACACACCTTGATTTGAACTGTTGTTGTTGGTGATGATGATGTTGTTGTTTGAAAGTAAAAAGGTGAGCATGAGATACTAAATACAACCAAAGTGCCAAGAAGGATTTTTATATTTATGGCCATTAGTTCCAATGAAATGAAAGGATGTGAAAAGAGTATGAAATGTGATAATTGATATAAAAAGGTTGATGTCTCGAATAAGACAGCCTAGCCAATTGGGTCATGATCGGACACTATGCCGCAAACATGGTGGTGATTGTGCTGGAAATTATAATTGAAATTGTGATTATGGTCGATGTCCCTAATGGATAGCCTAGCAGATCGGGTCATGATCGGACTCAGTGCTAAAGATGGTGGTATTGATATTAAGTGTAATTGTGGTTGATGTCTCTAATGAAATAGCCTAGCCGATCTGGTCATGATCGGAGTCAGTGGTGAGAGTACGGTGGCACTTATTTTGTGAATAATGGTATTCTATACAAGGGTATATGAATACTAAAAATATCCAAATGTGAGATATGGAAATTAATTTGAACACTGTCTTGATCCTAAATGGAGGTTTGATGTTGATTAAAGCTTCCATTGATATTATGATAATCTTGTTTGTATTATTTATCATTTTATTGAGAGGGTGTTTAGTTATAAATACTAGTGCTATTCGAAAGTACTAACGTCCTTTTTGCCGGGGCGCTGCATCTTTAAATAGATGCAGGTGGTTCCACAATAGGAAATATTTATTAGTGATAGCAGTGCACCTTCTTCCCAGCTGACTTGGCGAGCCCAATTTCATCATGGGGTTCATGTACCTTTTGTACTTTGTGTATTCTGTTTGAGGTATAGTCGGGGCCTTGTTGCCGGCATTATCATTGTACTCTTCTTTATCCATAGAAGCTCCGTAGACATAGTGTGGTTTGTATATTGGTGATGTGAAAGGTAAACTATGCTATGTTGTGGTTGTATTTCTTGTCCATTTGAGACTTTAAAAATGATGAAACTTATGGCAAGAAATTGGTAATTGCAGGCATGACCGTTTTATTTTGCAATTAATGAAAACATATATTCTCTTTATTCATGAATGAGTTGGGTAGAAGGAAATTTAATAGGCTTGCTCGGCGGGTTCACTCGATTGAGCGCCAGTCGTGCTCATTGATTTTGGGGCGTGACAAACTTTGTATTAGAGCCTAAGGTTTTAAAGTGTCTTAGGATTTCTCGGAGCTGAGTCTAGTAGAGTCCTTATTATCGATGTGTGTTGTCGACCACATCTATAATTAGGATGCTACATGGGCATTTAGGGATAATATCCTTCTTTCATGTTCTCAATCGTGCGATAAAGCTGATCGTTAGATTGTTCCTCCTTTAACTCGTGCTTTACTTTAACTTTCAGTACATGGAACATAAGAAGAAGGCAAGAACTGGAAAAAGAGCCAATGTCACCCCAGGAGTGACAGTTGATCCTATAATTGATGATGCGGGTGAGCACCCGATGAGTGAGAACATTCCCCTAGTTACTACACTGCCTTACTCTACTACAACTGATCAGACCACACATGTCCCTACACCTACTAAGGGTGCAACAGTCCCTCCAAAAGATATACCAGTTCTATCTACAGTTCCAGCTTCTGATTTTGGTGTTTCTGATGTTGATCTGAGAGGAGCCATACAAATGTTGGCCCAGATAGTGGCCTCCCAGGCCCAGATGTCAAATATGGCATCCACTTCTTCCAGTCAGCCAAGGGATTCTACTAGTTTCAGGATGAACAGGTTTCTCAAGTTAGATCCTCCAGTGTTCACGGATACTAACCCAGAGGAGGGTCCCCAAGATTTTATTGATGAGATGCACAAGACTCTTCGAGTTATGCGTGCTACTGAGACAGAGGCAGTTGAATTGGCCTCCTACTGGGAAGAGTCCAATGAAGAAAGAAGCCCTCCGGCGAGGTGGGGTGAGTTTGCCGATGCCTTCATTGATCATTTCTTGCCTGCTGAGACTAAGGCAACCCGTGTTGCTAAGTTTGAGAAATTGAGGCAAGGTAGCCTGAGTGTGTGGGATTACCATATGAGATTAACATACCTGTCTAAGTATGCTATTTACATGCTGCCTACTATGGAGGCTAGAGTTCGCCGATTTGTACAAGGCCTTAGTCCGTTGGTAATTAATGACGCCGCTACAGCAGCCTTGAATTCTGATATGAACTATAGAAAGATGGTGGCATTCGCTCAAGCCACAGAGACTCGCAAATTAAGGAACATAATAGAGCGGGAGGGTAGTAATAAGGCCTGATCTGCGAGCAACTTTGGTCGTTCTTCTTGTGGTGGCAAATCAACATTTAGGGGAGGTTCGTCAGGGCCATCCAAATCCTTTGCTCAGTCTTTGGCTGGTGCACCGTAATTATGGCCCAGTTAGCAGCAGTAGTGGAGCCGTGTCAGGCCCAATCAGGGCAAGATGGGTTCATATCAGCAGGGTCGTCATGGTGGTAGATTCCAGCAGCAGAGGAGGCCCTAATGCCCTCGTTTTGGAAAGATGCACCTAGGAATATGCTACATGGACTTACCCATATGCTACAGATGCAGATTGAGGGGTCATATTTAGAGGGATTGTCGTTCGTCTCGCTAGGGTACTGGTAGGGGTGCAACAGAGCCAGCCAGTTCTGCAGCTACTACATCTGCATCGCCTCCTCTAGCTCGAGGAACTTTAACATCCGCAGGGCGTGTTGCAGCTAGGGGTGGAGCACAGAATTTGGGAGGATCTGGTCGTTTCTATGCTATGAGGGGTCGCTAGAATTAAGAGGCTTCTCCATATGTTGTCACCGGTATATTGACTATCCAATCTCATGATGTGTATGCTCTTATTGATCCTGGTTCCTCTTTGTTATACGTTACTCCTTATGTNTTGTGGAAAGATGCACCTAGGAATATGCTACATGGACTTACCCATATGCTACAGATGCAGATTGAGGGGTCATATTTAGAGGGATTGTCGTTCGTCTCGCTAGGGTACTGGTAGGGGT
This sequence comes from Nicotiana otophora, assembly GCA_000715115.1. NCBI lineage: Eukaryota > Viridiplantae > Streptophyta > Magnoliopsida > Solanales > Solanaceae > Nicotiana > Nicotiana otophora. The sequence goes on along the minus strand of AWOL01S0027850.1, from coordinate 8,011 downwards.
GCAACAGAGCCAGCCAGTTCTGCAGCTACTACATCTGCATCGCCTCCTCTAGCTCGAGGAACTTTAACATCCGCAGGGCGTGTTGCAGCTAGGGGTGGAGCACAGAATTTGGGAGGATCTGGTCGTTTCTATGCTATGAGGGGTCGCTAGAATTAAGAGGCTTCTCCATATGTTGTCACCGGTATATTGACTATCCAATCTCATGATGTGTATGCTCTTATTGATCCTGGTTCCTCTTTGTTATACGTTACTCCTTATGTTGCTGTGGGATTTGGGATAGAACCAGAACAACTTGATGAGTTGTTCTCTGTATCTACTCCGGTTTGTGAGTCTATTTTGGTCGTGCAGGTTTATAGCGATTATGTTGTCACGTTTCATGGTCGGGACACTGTGGACGATCTTATTGAATTGAGAATGGACGATTTTGATGTGATAATGGGGATGGATTGGCTTTATTCTTGTTTTTCCAAGCTTGATTGCCGAACCAGGACTGTTACGTTCGAATTTCCAAATGAGCCAGTTATTGAGTGGAAGGGTTATGATGTAGTTCCGAAGGGTAGGTTTATTACCTACCTTAAGGCCACAAAGATGATCAATAAGGAATGTATTTACCATTTGGTCCGAGTTACGGACACCGATGCTGAAGCACCTACACTTGAGTCTGTGCCTATTGTGAATGAATTTCTGGGAGTCTTTCCGGATGAACTCCCTGGAATCCCACCAGACAGGGAGATTGATTTTGGGATTGATGCGATGCCAGACACGCATGCTATATCTATTCCACCCTACAGAATGGCACCGACAGAATTGAAGGAGCTAAAGTTACAATTGAGAGATTTGTTAGAAAAGGGTTTTATCCGGCCAAGTGTGTCGCCTTGGGGTGCACCGGTCCTTTTCCTAAGAGAGAAAGATGGGTCACTGAGAATGTGTATTGACTATCGGCAGCTTAATAAGGTCACAATCAAGAATAAGTACCCACTGCCAAGGATAGATGACTTGTTTGATCAATTCCAAGGTCCCAAGTACTTCTCCAAAATTGATTTAAGATCTAGGTAACATCAATTGAAGATCAAGGAGCAGGATATTCCGAACACAGCTTTTAGAACCCGATATGGGCACTTTGAATTTCTGGTGATGTCTTTTGGGCTAACAAATGCCCCAGCAACTTTCATGGATCTTATGAATCGAATCTTCAAGCCTTTTATTGACTCATTTGAGATAGTGTTCATTGACGATATTCTTGTATATTCACGAAGTCAAGAGGAACATGCTCATGCTCATCATCTTAAGGTAGTTCTGCAAACCCTGCATCAGCATAACTTATATGCAAAGTTTTCAAAATGTGAATTTTGGCTTGAATCTGTCACATTTTTGGGACATGTCGTCTCTAGTAAGGGGTTTAAGGTTGATCCTCAGAAAATTTCAGTTGTGAAGAATTGGCCAAGGCCTACAACTCCAACAGAGATTCACAGTTTCAAAGGCTTAGCTGGATATTACTCAAAGTTTGTGGAGGGGTTTTCTACTCTTGCCTCTCTATTGACTAAATTGACGCAGAAGGCAATGAAGTTCCAATGGTCAGATGCTTGTGAAAAGAGTTTCCAAGAATTGAAAGCAAGATTGACTACGACACCGGTGTTGACTCTACTAGAGGGTATAGATGGACTTGTGGTATATCGTTATGCTTCAAGAATCAGGCTTGGATGTGTGTTAATGCAACATGGCAAGGTTATAGCTTATGCTTCTAGGCAACTCAAAAATCATGAAAAGAACTATCCAACACACGATTTAGAACTTGCGGAGGTTGTGTTTGCATCAATAATTTGGCGTCATTATTTACATGGGGTCCATGTTGACATATTCACGGACCATAAAATCCTTCAATATATTTTCAAGCAGAAAGAATTGAATCTGAGGTAGAGAAGATGGCTTGAGTTACTCAAGGACTACGACATTGATATTCTATATCATCCGAGAAAGGCCAATGTTGTGGCAGATACTCTTAGCCGGAAATTCATGGGTAGTTTGTCTCCCTTGGAGGTATATCAAAGGCCATTAGCCAAGGAAGTTCACCGATTGGCTAGTTTGGGAGTTCGTCTTGCGGACTCTAGTGAAGTAGGGGTAACTATGCAAAATAGGTTGAATCATCGCTTGTTGCGGAAGTCAAAGAGAAGAAATACAACGATCCATTGTTGGTGCAATTGAAAGAAGGGATTCATAAACATAAGACCATGGCCTTTTATCTTGGCATGGGTGATGGTACACTAAGGTACCAAGGGCGACTATGTGTTCCAAATGCAGATGGTCTCTGGGAAAGAATTATGACTGAAGCTCACACTTCTAGGTATTTCGTGCACCTAGGTTCTACGAAAATATATCATAATCTTAAGGAAGCCTATTGGTGGAACGATATGAAGAGCAATGTGGCGGATTTTGTGGCAAGATGTCCGAATTGTCAGCAAGTGAAGGCTGAACACCAACGGCCTGGTGGGTTGGCACAGAACATAGAAATTCCATTGTGGACTTGGGAAATGATTAATATGGACTTTGTAGTAGGATTACCGTGCACTCTGTGCAAGTTTGACTCAATTTGGGTGATTGTGGATAGACTCACGAAGTCAGCACACTTTTTGCCAGTTAAGTCTACCGAACAGCGGAGCAGCATGCTCAGTTGTATATCAAAGAAATAGTCAGGTTGCATGGCACCCCAGTTTCCATTATTTCTAGTATGGGGGCACAATTCACTGCTACGTTTTGGAAGATATTTCAGAAAGGCTTGGGTACTCAGGTGAATTGTAGTACAACCTTTCACCCGCAGACTGACAGACAGGCAGAGCGTACTATTCAGATGCTTGAAGATATATTGCGTACTTGTGTTCTAGACTTCAAAGGTTGTTGGGATGATCATTTATCACTGGTAGAATTTGCCTACAACAATAGTTATCATGCTAGCAGTCAAATGGCACCGTTCGAGGCTTTATATGGAAGGAGATGTAGATCTCCCATTGAGTGGTTCGAAATTGGGGAAGCAGAGTTGATAGGGCCAGACCTCATACATCGTGCTATGGAAAAGGTTACAATTATTAGGGAGCGGTTGAAGATTGCTCTGAGTCATCAGAAGTCCTATTCGGATGTTCGTCATAGGGATTTGGGGTTCAAAGAAGATGATTGGGTATTCTTGAAAGTTCCCCCCATGAAAGGTGTAATGCGATTTGGTAAGAAAGGGAAATTGAGTCCGAGGTATGTCGGACTGTACAAAATCATTCAGAGGATCGGTGAGGTAGAGTACAAGCTTGAACTACCACTTGAGATGTCATTAGTACACCCGGTGTTTTATGTCTCTATGTTGAAGAAAGTAGTTGGAGACCCGGCAGTCATTGTTCCTGTTGAGACTATTGAGGTTAATGAAGAATTGACTTATGAAAAGATTCCAGTTTCTATTATTGATCTGAAAGTCCGAAAGTTGAGAAATAAGGAAATTGCCTCCGTGTAAGTGCTATGGAGAAACCAACGGGTTGAAGAGGCTACTTGGGCGGCCGAGAAAGATATGAAGAAAAAGTGCCCTTATTTGTTTGTATAGCTATGTAATCATTCTATGAAATTGTTCCCTATGAATTGCATATCATTTGTACAACTTATGTTAAAGGTGTTCCTTTTTGGTAGTATATTGCTCGTGAGGCCATAGTTGGCATTGTTTTAATGTTATGTTGCATCGTTGGTTCATGTATATATTGTTAGGATTGGCTTTGGTGATTCTCTGGCAGGTGGTTAGGCCCAATTGCAGAGGACACTCTGCCGAAATTTCTGAAACATTTGGGAGTTAGCCAAATTTTTGGGGCCTTAAGAAAGTTGAAATGTTGGAAGAATATCTAAGATCTATACGAAGTCAAGAACGATTAAAGATGATGGTTAAGGTGAAAGGAGGATAGTACTGTGCCTAATAATGACTTGTAAAACATTCGAGGACGAATGTTCCTAAGTGGGGGAGAATGTAACGCCCCGTAGATATTTCCTAATGATTTAATATTTTAAAATGCGCCAACGGTATTTGGGAATAATGTATTTGAGTATTAACGGATACCTATGGGATAGAGCCACATAATTTTGAATTGATAATGTATGTTTAGGATGTGTTGGAACATACTAAGGTATTTTGGGAATGACAAGAACTTGTGTGGAATAAGTTGGACACATTAAGTGGAAAGGATGTTTCAATTGGCACAAGACCCAACTTCAAATGAATAGAACTCCATCAATATAATGACTTAGGTGGTGATCTAACTATCAAATTAAATATCTTTGCATCTAGTTTCTAACGCATCAAACCGCATGTCATTTAGATATGTATACAGAAAGTTACATCCATTGTATTTGACCTATGTCATATGCACGCCCAGATGCGCGGCCGCGCATATTTGAGAGTTTCTGCCTCAGGTTCGCGGCCAATGCGTGACCACTCATGTAGGAACTCATTAAAAAACCCCAAGGCATAGTATAGAGAGGGGTTAAGTCATTTGGGCCTAAATTCTAACATTTTAGAGTGAGAGAGAGTCCCTAGAGTGAGAAGGTGTTCTTCAATAATTGTTCTTCACTTCTTGCTCAATGTTTGGAAGATTAAGAAGGGAAACTCAATAGGTCTTCATCCTAGAGGTAAGATTCTATACCCTAACCATTACTTTTGAAATTATCTGAAAATGGGTAATTAGCATGATAATATTTGGGCATGAGAGTTGTTTATTTTATATACATGTGATATCAAGGGGTGTAGGAAGATTGTTGAACTAAGCATGGTAAAGATTGGGTTGAGGGATAATGGAATCCTCCATAAGAGGACCTTGAAACCTTATGCACACTTAGTGTTTGATAAAAGGCTAAAATGAGCTATAACCATGAGCATCTTCTTAATTTTGATTTAATTTGTTATACTTCTAAAATAGATTGAAGTTGCTAAGAATTCCGGAATATTTAGTGTGTAAAGAAGCTCAGGTGAGGTATGTTGGCTAAACTCTTCTCCTAGAATTGAATCCCACGATATTCATGTAAATTGTGTATGACCCGAGTGGNAAGGATTTTGTGCCAAATTGTGTGAAAAAACTCTATGTGCCTAAGACTCTTTTTATTTTACATACATGTGATATCAAGGGGTGTAGGAAGATTGTTGAGCTAAGCATGGTAAAGATTGGGTTGAGGGATAATGGAATCCTCCATAAGAGGACCTTGAAACCTTATGCACACTTAGTGTTTGATAAAAGGCTAAAATGAGCTAGAACCATGAGCATCTTCTTAATTTTGATTTAATTTGTTATACTTCTAAAATAGATTGAAGTTGCTAAGAATTCCGGAATATTTAGTGTGTAAAGAAGCTCAGGTGAGGTATGTTGGCTAAACTCTTCTCCTAGAATTGAATCCCACGATATTCATGTAAATTGTGTATGACCCGAGTGGTTTGTGTTGAAAGATATAAGTTCCAAGTAAGTTCTTGTTGAAAGATATATGTTCAATAAGTACCTTAAATACTGTATTCATGTTATGTTGCCAATTGAGGTTGTGTTCAAATATGGGGTGTGCATTAATAAAGTGTCGATCTCAAGTCGAGTTTAAACGAAGGATATTATGCCAAATTTTATAAAATGTCTCTATGTGCCTTAGACTTTTAATTGCTCACATGTGTACTACACACCTTGATATGAAATGTTGTTGATGATGATGATGTTGTTGTTTGAAAGTAAAAAGGTGAGCATGAGATACTAAATATGGCCAAAGTGCCAAGAATGATTTTTATATTTATGGCCATTAGTTCCAATGAAATTAAAGGATGTGAAAGGAGTATGAAATGTGATGATCGATATAAAAAGGTTGATGTCTCGAATAAGACAGCCTAGCTGATTGGGTCGTAATCGTACACCATGCTGCAGACATGGTTGTGATTGTGCTGGAAATTGTAATTGTAATTGTGATTGTGGTCGATGTCCATGATGAGATGATGGTATTGATATTGAGGGTAATTGTGGTTGATGTCTCTTTGAGATAGCCTAGCCGATTGGGTCGTCATCGGACTTCGTGCTGAGAGTACGGTTGTACTGATATTGTGAATTATGGTATTCTGGATATGGGTATATACTAAACATATCCCAATGTGAGATATGGAAATTAATTTGAACACTGTCTTGATTATAAACTGAGGTTTGTTGTTGATTAAGGCTTCAAATGATATTATAATAATCTTGTTTGTATTATTTATCATTCTATTGAGAGGGTGTTTAGTTATACATACTAGTGCTATTCGACAGTACTAACGTCCCTAGTGCTGCGGGCACTACATCTTTAAGTGGATGCAGGTGGTTCCAAAGCAGGAGATATTTATCAGTGATAGTAATGCACCTTCTTCCTAGCTGACTTGGTGAGCCCCACTTTATCCCGGGGTCATGTACCTTTTGTACTTTGTGTATTCTGTTTAAGGTATAGGCGGGGCCTTGTTGCCGGCATTATCATTGTACTCTTCTTTATCCATA
>AWOL01S0027849.1:0-10433 GCA_000715115.1 Nicotiana otophora | reverse complement strand
CACAATACGATAATATGAAATTCTAATTAAACATGATATATAACAATGAAACTCAAAAAAATACATAACCGAACAATTCATCACCATATTTAAGAGCTCAAATCACTTCCTTCATTTAAAATAATAAATCTTTAGAATAATGAAATTGGCACCGATTAGAAAAGGGACTTCCAGTCCTATTATCACGTACAAAATTCTACCGAGGTCGTTCGGCCCGATCCAACATAAATATAAAATGTGCATTACCGAGGGTCGAATGGCTTGAACCATAGATGCATCTATTAACCTGCTGAGGCGAATGTCCCGCTCCCATAAGAGTAGTAGAAAGAATTATCCCGCTCGCGGAATATACTTGTGACGCGGTCTATTATAAATTATTAATATATCATAACCCTTTCTTGATTCTTTTCAAAATAAAGACAATTTTACATTGAAGCTTTTAAATCCTTAGAAATCATTGACTTAGTTTCATTCGATATAACAACAACAACAACCCAGTATAATTCCACTAGTGGGGTCTGGGGAGGGTAGTGTGTACGCAGACCTTACCCCTACCTTAGGGTAGAAAGGCTATTTCCGATAGACCCTCGGCTCCCTCCCTCCAAGAACTCCCCACCTTTCTCTTGGGGTGACTCGAACTCACAACCTCTTGGTTGGAAGTGGAGGGTGCTTACCACTAGAGCAACTACCCGGACATAAACAAGAGTAGTAGCTACGTACGGACTCTCGTCACTGCGTGCGTACGTAGACCCCACAAATAGGTACACACATTTATTTAATTCACCTATGGGGTTAATTCTCTCTTATAAGGTTAGAAAGGAGATTTACCTCGCCTCAAAGCCTACTTCCCAATTCAAAAACGCGCTCAAACCTCCAAACTTGATGCCAAACGACTCGAAGCTAGTTAAACATTACATAAACTAATCAATCTATGCTCAAAAATTCATAATTTTAACATTTAAGTGATTACCCAACCTAAATTGCAAAATTCCTAAAATTTACCCTCGGACCCACATGCTCGGATTCCGAAAATATTCAAAGAAAGTTGTTACCCATAACCTTAGGATCATAAATATATGATTTTTATTAAATTTCATAACAAATTTCGTGGTTAGATCTCGTTTTTATAAAAAATCTAGGTCTTCCTCTAAACCCTTATTTTTCACTAATTTTCACATGTTAATCTATCCATAATATAAGTATTTAATTCACATTTGGTAGAAATTACTTATCTCCAAAAGCTAGGTGAAAGCCCCTCTCAAGAAGCTCGAAGAATCGCCCAAGAGGTGAGTGAAATGAGTAAAAATTGGTCTAAGTCCCGTATTAAATGAATCTCACTGCCTCCAACTTTTTCGCACCTGCGGTCAAGGGACCGAATCTGCGCCTTTGCTTCTGTGGAAGTTCCTGGGCCGGCTGGGCCGCTTCTGCGGTCTCGCTTCTGCTGAGAAGGTGTCACTTCTGCGGAATTTGGGGCAGGCCTCATTGGCCGCATCTGCGAGGCTTGGCCCGCATCTACGATCTCGCACTTGCGCCTAACCAACCGCAGGTGCGGTTATGACACATCTTGTGCACTCAGCTGTAGTTCCAAATTCTCAACTTAGTCTGAGCCTCGTCCGATTGGCACTCGGGGCCTCCGGGTCCCCGCCGAATATAACAATAAGTTTTGAATCACAAAACGGACTCGCTCGAACTCATGGAACGCCCAAAATAACATTAAAACTAAGAATCACACCCTAAAACCAATTGAATCAAACTTAAAAACTTCAAGTTCTTCAATTTACTTCCAATGCGCCGAAATATACTTATACTACTCGGAATGACACCAAATTTTGTGTGCAAGTCTTAAATGACACTACGGAACTATTTTCGGTCTCGGAATTCCATTTGCTCGACATCACCAAAACCCGCTCCAAACCAAATTTTAAAGAACTTCTAAAACCTTCAAGAACCAACTTTCACTATTAGGCGTCGCAATTCTCCCGGGTCATCCAAAACCCCATCCGAGCATAAGCCCAAGTCCGAAATCATCGTACGAACCTATTAGAACCGTCAGATCATGATTCCGAGGCCGTTTACTAAAAATATTGACCAAAGTCAAATTTGGCCTTTCAAGCTAACCTTAAGGAACCAAGTATTCCGATTTCAACCCAAACTCTTCTAAATCCCGAACCAACCATCCCTGCAAGTCATAAATAAGTAAAAGAAAGTACGGAAAGCTTATTTAGGGGAATGGGATTCTAGCAAGTAAAACGGCCGGTCGGGTCGTTACAAAGTAGCATCAAATAGTAACAATCAGGGAGCAACAATTTTCAGTAGCAATTTTTAAAAAATAATGGACGTGGTAGCTAAGTACCAGATATACTAACAAACTAGAAGAAAGTATCTTTAAACCAACAACAAGAATATTACTAATACTACTGGTAAACCTAGGAGAAAGTCATTACTACTTGCCAACCCACCACCTTAATCCTCGACCTCCACACCTTCCTATCGCTAGTCATGTTCTCGGTTGGGTGAAGCACCAGCATGTCCTGCCTAATCACCTCTCCCCAATATTTCTTTGGCCTACCCCTGCATTTCCTCAAGCCTAACATGGTCAACCTCTCACACCTCTTGACTGGGCATCTATGTCTCTCCTCCTCACATGCCCAACCATCGCAGCCTCGATTCTCGGAACCTGTCTTCCACGGATGCCACTCTCACCTTGTTCCTAATACCTTCATTCCTAATCTTGTATTTCCTAATATGTCCAAACATCCATCTCAAATCCTCATTTCAGCTACACTCATCTTCTGGATATGGGACTTCTTGACGGGCTAACACTCAGCTCCATACAACATAGTCGGTCTAATCACTACCCTATAGAATTTTCCCTCAAGTCTAGGCGGCACATTCTTGTCGCATAAAACCCCCGAATCTAGCATCCATCTCATCCCACCCGCTCTAATACGGTGAGTAACATCCTCATCAATCTCCCCGTCGCCTTGGATTATAAACCCAAGATACTTGAAATTATCTCTTTTAAGAATGACTTGAGTATCAATCTTTACTTCCACTTCTTCTTTATGCCTCTTATCACTGAACTTGCACTCCAAGTAATTAGTGTTCGACCTACTCAACTTGAAACCTTTGGACTCCAGCGGCTATCTCCAAACTTACAACCTAGCGTTAACACCCCTCCGCGCCTTGTCAATCAATAGTATATCATCATCAAATAACATACACCATGGAACCCTCCCTTGTATGTGTCGCGTCAGCACATCCAATGCTAGGGAAAAAAAGAACGGGCTAAGGGTTGATCCCTGATGCAATCCCATCTCCACAGGGAAATGTTTTGAGTCTTCTCCCGCAATCCTTACACGAGTCTTACACCTTCGTACATGTCTTAATCACTCTAATGTACGCTACCGGGACTCCGCTAACCTCCAAACATCTCCATAGCACCTCCCTCTGGACTTTGTCATAAGCCTTCTCAAGGTCAATGAACACCATGTGCAAGTCCTTTTTCCCCTCCCTGTACTGCTCCACCAATCGTCTCACAAGGTGAATGGCTTCTGTAGTTGACCGTCCCGGCATAACTCCGAACTGGTTCTCACAGATAGATACACCTGTCCTCACTCTCTTCTCCACTACCCTTTCCCAAACCTTCATACTGTGATTCAGCAGCTTGATACCCCTATAGTTGTTGCAGTTCTGGATATCACCTTTGTTTTTGTACAACGGAATCATCAAACTCCACCACCAATCTTCGAGCATCTTCTTCATCTTGAAAATGATGTTAAACAAGCTAGTAAGACACTCCAAGCCTACCCTACTCGCCTCTTTCCAAAATTCCACCCGGATCTCGTCAGGATCAGTCGCCTTACCCCTGCGCATCTTCCGTATTGCCATATCAACCTCCTTACACTTAATACGCCTACAAAACCCAAAATATCTCCGACTCTCTACGTTCTCCAACTCACCCAATAAGATGGTCCTATCCCCTTCCTCGTTCAAGAGTCTATGAAAGTACTCCTGCCATCTACGTCTGATCCACGCCTCTTCCCCCAATACCTTACCATCTTCGTCTTTGTTACACCTCACTTGATCTAGGTCCTGATCCTTCCTCTCCCTAATCTTGGCTAACTGTAGAGCTTCCTATCTCCTCATTTTCCCCCAAGATCCTCATACAATCTTTCAAAAACTACAGTCTTAGCCGCCGTGACCACGAGCTTCGCCTCTCTCCTTGCCTTCCTATAACACTCCCTATACGACCTCCATTCTTCCTCGTCTGTGCTCCTCACTAGCTTCAAATATTCCACTTTCTTAGCTTCCACTTTTTCTTTGACCTCCCTATTTCACCACTAGTCCCTTTTGTGGCCACCCGAGTAACCCTTCGACACCCCTAGTACCCCCCTAGAATCTTCCCTAATGCAGTTCATTGTCGTGGTCCACATACTACTCGCGTCCCCACTACTCCTCTAGGCCCCCATAGCTAACAACTTTTCCCCCAACTCCTGAGCCTTTCCCTTAGTCAAGGCTCCCCACTTAACCTTAGGTTGGCCATACACCGTTCTCTTCTTCCTTGCTCCCTTGACTTCCATGTCCATTACCAAGAGCCTATGTTGCATCGACAGACACTCACTCGGGACAATGTTACAATCCGTACAAAGGCCCTTATCACCTCTCATGAGGAGAAGATAATCAATCTGAGTCTTGGCAACTCTGCTCCGAAAAGTGACCAAGTGTTCCTCCCTCTTCTGAAAACCCGTGTTAGCTAGAACCAAGTCAAAATCTTTAGCAAAATACAACAACAAAGTACCGCCCTCGTTCCTAACCCCGAAACCTAACCCACCATGCACCTCGTCATAACCCTAGCCGTCTCCCCAACAAAAAAGATCAGTAACTGCTAATTTATGAACAAAAAAAACATTTATCCTATGTCTTAAGTAAATCAAGGGATTCCAGTGGAAAAAGTTTGATTTTGAATGGGGAAGGGCCAAATTATTATCTATAAATATTTGTATTTCTCTCTTCAGCACTACTAAGGAGTATATGGTAGAATGGTAAAAACTTCTCCACCCTTAATTAGAGGTATCAGGTTCGCAATATTCCATAATACCCTTTGAATGAAGTCGTTTTTAATAGGGAGTGCTAAAACCTCTCATTGTAAGTTCAATTTAATTGGAGAAGTGGATTTCATAAAACACCAGATGATATTAAACGGAAAAAATATTTATTTGGCGAATGAAATTTCTAACTTTCTTGAATGAATAAGGCTAGATCAAGTTTATTCGTTGATGATGTGACTTACACTGAGCACGCTAGGAGAAAGACTGTTACCCGCTATGGATGTTGTTTATGCACTCAAGAGACTAGGAAGGACTCTTTACGGATTCGGGGGTTAAATTTGTGAAATTAGGGTTTTTGTTGTAATGATTGTCAATTTGTGAAAAACAATTTGCTTAGTTGTTTTTGTTGAGCTTGGTAATGTCATTTTCCGTTACATATTCAAGGAATAGTAATTGCCCAAAAGAATGCTCTCCATTTTTATTTTATTTTTACGCTTTTTGCTTTTCAATTTCCTTTGCTAGCAAGTAACTAAATTTTCAATTTTATTCTCAAGATATATCACGGCAAGAGGGATTTGTTTTTTGTTTTCTGGGGTAATGAAGACATACATTAAACATTAAGGGTCATTACATAGAGAGACTAGCTTGGGCAACTTAATACTCATTATGTCTTGTTCACAAGTAGAGACAATAAAAGTAGGTGGTACATAAAATAACATCAAGCTTCCAAAAACATATGAGCTGCTTCCTTTCTTTGCCAGCATATCTGCGACTCCATTTGCTTCCTTAAAAACGTGCTTCAGTAGTGAATCTCCCACTTCCCATAATAGCCCTTTGCAATCATCAACAAGGTTTTGATAATAATAATCGTTGTTAGTCAACATGTTAATTCAATCTTTGCAATAAGTGTTTACCCGTAAAACGATACAGTTAAATTTGTATGTGCTTTATAAACAAGTGAATCGATTTGNGGTCCTATCCCCTTCCTCGTTCAAGAGTCTATGAAAGTACTCCTGCCATCTACGTCTGATCCACGCCTCTTCCCCCAATACCTTACCATCTTCGTCTTTGTTACACCTCACTTGATCTAGGTCCTGATCCTTCCTCTCCCTAATCTTGGCTAACTGTAGAGCTTCCTATCTCCTCATTTTCCCCCAAGATCCTCATACAATCTTTCAAAAACTACAGTCTTAGCCGCCGTGACCACGAGCTTCGCCTCTCTCCTTGCCTTCCTATAACACTCCCTATACGACCTCCATTCTTCCTCGTCTGTGCTCCTCACTAGCTTCAAATATTCCACTTTCTTAGCTTCCACTTTTTCTTTGACCTCCCTATTTCACCACTAGTCCCTTTTGTGGCCACCCGAGTAACCCTTCGACACCCCTAGTACCCCCCTAGAATCTTCCCTAATGCAGTTCATTGTCGTGGTCCACATACTACTCGCGTCCCCACTACTCCTCTAGGCCCCCATAGCTAACAACTTTTCCCCCAACTCCTGAGCCTTTCCCTTAGTCAAGGCTCCCCACTTAACCTTAGGTTGGCCATACACCGTTCTCTTCTTCCTTGCTCCCTTGACTTCCATGTCCATTACCAAGAGCCTATGTTGCATCGACAGACACTCACTCGGGACAATGTTACAATCCGTACAAAGGCCCTTATCACCTCTCATGAGGAGAAGATAATCAATCTGAGTCTTGGCAACTCTGCTCCGAAAAGTGACCAAGTGTTCCTCCCTCTTCTGAAAACCCGTGTTAGCTAGAACCAAGTCAAAATCTTTAGCAAAATACAACAACAAAGTACCGCCCTCGTTCCTAACCCCGAAACCTAACCCACCATGCACCTCGTCATAACCCTAGCCGTCTCCCCAACAAAAAAGATCAGTAACTGCTAATTTATGAACAAAAAAAACATTTATCCTATGTCTTAAGTAAATCAAGGGATTCCAGTGGAAAAAGTTTGATTTTGAATGGGGAAGGGCCAAATTATTATCTATAAATATTTGTATTTCTCTCTTCAGCACTACGAAGGAGTATATGGTAGAATGGTAAAAACTTCTCCACCCTTAATTAGAGGTATCAGGTTCGCAACATTCCATAATACCCTTTGAATGAAGTCGTTTTTAATAGGGAGTGCTAAAACCTCTCATTGTAAGTTCAATTTAATTGGAGAAGTGGATTTCAGAAAACACCAGATGATATTAAACGGAAAAAATATTTATTTGGCGAATGAAATTTCTAACTTTCTTGAATGAATAAGGCTAGATCAAGTTTATTCGTTGATGATGTGACTTACACTGAGCACGCTAGGAGAAAGACTGTTACCCGCTATGGATGTTGTTTATGCACTCAAGAGACTAGGAAGGACTCTTTACGGATTCGGGGGTTAAATTTGTGAAATTAGGGTTTTTGTTGTAATGATTGTCAATTTGTGAAAAACAATTTGCTTAGTTGTTTTTGTTGAGCTTGGTAATGTCATTTTCCGTTACATATTCAAGGAATAGTAATTGCCCAAAAGAATGCTCTCCATTTTTATTTTATTTTTACGCTTTTTGCTTTTCAATTTCCTTTGCTAGCAAGTAACTAAATTTTCAATTTTATTCTCAAGATATATCACGGCAAGAGGGATTTGTTTTTTGTTTTCTGGGGTAATGAAGACATACATTAAACATTAAGGGTCATTACATAGAGAGACTAGCTTGGGCAACTTAATACTCATTATGTCTTGTTCACAAGTAGAGACAATAAAAGTAGGTGGTACATAAAATAACATCAAGCTTCCAAAAACATATGAGCTGCTTCCTTTCTTTGCCAGCATATCTGCGACTCCATTTGCTTCCTTAAAAACGTGCTTCAGTAGTGAATCTCCCACTTCCCATAATAGCCCTTTGCAATCATCAACAAGGTTTTGATAATAATAATCGTTGTTAGTCAACATGTTAATTCAATCTTTGCAATAAGTGTTTACCCGTAAAACGATACAGTTAAATTTGTATGTGCTTTATAAACAAGTGAATCGATTTGATCCCAAAAATAATAAATAAATTAAACAATAATGCAAGACTTAGCGTTGAAATCAAGATAAGATAATATAAATCCTGTTTTCGGGAGCAGAGCTTTCGGAGGCAACGATAACGATATTAATAAGCAAGAAGATAAAATATTATTGAGCTTTGAACAGTGTATAGCATAAGCTTGTCAGAAATTTCGTCCCCTTACAATAGCTGTTGAGCTCACTATTTATAGTTGTTCCAAGGGAACAAGGTCCTAGGATCATGCCACTTTCAAATGACAATTATGGGTTCCATTGAAGAATGTGTAACGGTAGGCAATGAATGCCATATTCTCTGTAATGGACTGCGTACTTAATATTATAGAATATTCTCCATTAAATGCTACCGGATGACAGGCATTTATTTCGTCTTTAGGAACGTCATTCCCTTCGGGAACAAACGGGATTGCTGCCTTTGAACCTGATTGCCATTTGCCTTGCTTTCCATATGCCTTCGGCTCCGCGTGCTGCATTATTATACAAGCATTTAATATGAACATATTTTACCCTATACAGATAGTTCCCCTGCTTTTCGGTGGCACATCCTTGTGTCACTGAGAAGTTTGTGAAGATACTTTTCTTGGCGGAAACTTCTCTGACCCCCTCTGAAAAGTTTCTGACGGTTGATTAGACGCACGTCTCTCTGCATTTAATGCCCCAAACACCCGTCATCCCATGGTTCAACAATACTTTTGTCGGTTCTCGAGGTAATCATGGACACGATTTTAGCCGCCTATTCTTTTACTTATACGCATCAATCTTCTCCTTTTACACTTCATAATTTTCTAAACTCTCTCAAACTCTCTTTACTCAACTCACACTTGGTTTCAACTTCCTTTAATCTTCTTCTTCATAGAAAAATAAACCCTTACTTCCTTCTGATAACAATGGCCTCTTCTTCCAAAAATTCTAGTGCTTCAAAGAACAAAGAATACACTGATATTTCTGCTCCCCTGCGATGAGCACCATTATCCCAGAAGGCTTACTACGACTAAAGACTTCAAAGAGAAGTACCCTTATACTAACCCTCGCACATGGGTTGTTTGGGTATATCCTTCTTCCATCCATCCTTCTAGCATCCCTGCTATAAAGGAAGACTGTGGTTGTCAAAATTTGAACATCATCACTCCTGACCTAGCAGAGCGGGTAACCTTATCCAAGAAGGGTTTTACGTATGTTTATACGTACCCCTTCACTTTAGGCCCGTTCTCATTGATCGGGGGGCTTGACTCCGTTATCTTGGAGTTTTGCATATGTTACCAAGTCTGCTTGGCACAGGTGAGCCCTTCTATGTGGCAGACATTCCACTTGTCTTCGGTGTCTATTCCAAGAGACGGGAGAAGAGCTATCCCTAGCTCAGCTGATGAACCTTTATTCCCCCAAGATTTTCCGTGGGGGAATGATAAACTTAAGCAATCATGGTCATCATACTTTGCTAACCAACATCGATGATGACAACGACCGTGGATGAATGGAGCGGTTTGTTGCAGTCACCACCAGGGATATCATCCCGGCTACGACTCCATCCTTTCCTGAATCATGGAACTGTACTCTTACGTTCATCGTTCCTTCTAGTTAAAGATTGTCCCATGCTATTACTGATCCTTCTTCTGTCACTATTTCAGCAACTCGGTGGACACCACCAAAGGTTGAAGACTTGGACCAGTGGGTCTAGAAGATTTTGGATGTCACTACGCTTGAGACTCGCTAGTGGAAAGAACTGGCTCTTAAATACGGGTGGAAGGGCAAGAATCATGGTAGGTTGAACTTATCTTGTATTTACTTTTCGTATTGGAAAAGTGGTTAACTTTTCTTTCCTGTTGAATTCAGGTCTTCCGCAGGGCTCTGTTACAGTCCCTGAAGAGGACGTTTTGGATGAAGCGGTTTGTTACAGTCACCACCAGTGACATCATCCTGGCCATGACTCCATCCTTTCCTTAATCATGGAACCATACTCGTACGTTCATCGTCTGTCTTTCCTTATAGTTAAAGATTGTCCCATGCTATTACTGATCCTTCTTCTTTCATTATTTCATCAACTCGGTGGACACCACCAAATATTGAAGACTTGGACCAGTGGGTCTAGAAGATTTTGGATGTCCCTATGCTTGAGACCCGCTAGTTGAAAGAACTGGCCCTTAAATACGGGTGGAAGGCCAAGAATCATGGTAGGTTGAACTTATCTTATTTTTACTTTTTGTATAGGAAAATTGGTTAACTTTTCTTTCTTGTTGAATTTAGATCTTCCGCAGGGCTCTGTTACAGTCCCTGAGGAGGACGTTTTGGCTGATCCTGTTGATGTGGCAAGATTGCTGCAGGAGGCTTTCACCCGAA
>AWOL01S0027848.1:16675-33821 GCA_000715115.1 Nicotiana otophora | reverse complement strand
ATTGAACCTATGGGATTTGTTACTAATATTGGTCTCATTGGATGTTGTTATTGTAGATTGAAGTTGATTAGTGTAGTGCATCGTTGTAGTATCATTAAGGGAAGAATTTGAGGTATGTTGGCTAAACTTTCTCTCTTGGAATTGAATTCCATAATGTTTCCGTAAAATCAAGTATGATTGGCTCAAGATTCCTAACTCTTACATTCTGGGTTATTCCCTATAAATTTGATTATCCCGAATGAGCCTTATGTCGAAATATAGATGTTCCAAGTATGGGTTGTGTATTAATATGTTATGACTTTGAGTCATGTTTCAATGAAAGATAGTATGCCAAAATGTGTGTGAAATCTCAATATTCTTAAGACTCTTAATTGCTCATATGTGTACCTAAAGTCTTGATTGGGAATGTCTTATTATTGATAACCTATAAAGATGGTTGGAAGTGAAATCAGTGAATAGGGGGATATAAAGTGTGACCAACGTGCCAATAGTGAAAGGCATACTTGTGGCCAATGGTGCCGATGTAATGAAATAATGTGAGAAAGTTTATGAATGAACTTTGACTCAACTATTCCAAAATTTACTTCTACAATATAATCGGCTAAAAGTTTGTGAACTTTGTAAGTAATTTTCAATGTGCTTTGCATTCTTACATATTAATGAGTGGAAATCGGGGTCATGTATCTTTTGTTTCTCATGTACTTTGTGTTTAAGATATAGCCGGGGCCTTGTTGCCGGTGTTTCCATATTACTCTTCAGTTGTACTTAGAGGCTCCGTAGACAGGTTATGGGTGATATTTGATGTTGGGAATTGGATTAAAATTGTTGATATTTGGCAACATGTTTTTCATTAAATCTATAAACTCGTACTATTTCGAAAATATTGAATGATGTTGTTGATGGGAATGAATTGGAAGCGGTTAATGCAATCTCTTCAGTATTTGATTAACGGAGTACATATCCTCTTTATTCATGAATGAATCTGGGTAGAATGAAATATAACAGGCTTGCTCAGTCGTGTTCACTCGGTTGAGCGCCGGTCGCGCTCCTCGGTTTTGGGGCGTGACAGAACCTTAGACTATTTTCTATGTGAAATTCATATGAGCGGCATATATGTGAGGTGACGAGTACTTATGCGCCGCCAATTTAACGTTTGCTACGTGTTTATATGGTAAGACTATTTTCTTATATTGTCTCTTTCCTATACCTAATTGCTACGTGTTTACACTAGTCTTATTAAATTGATCATTCTTATCATGTTTTCGGATTTTCTGGTGATAATTGAGAATTTATTTCAAAGTTGAGATTGATATTGTGGAACCAAATGTTGAAGTAAGGCTTGTACTTGTTATTCTATCTCTCTGTTGTTATTTATGCATTGCATTATGGTATGGGAGAGTGTTAATGCACGAAGGGTGATGCCGTGCCATATTGTGAGTGTTAATGCACGAAGGATGATGCCGTGCTATATTGTGAGTGTTAATGCACGAAGGGTGATGTCGTGTCGTTTCTATTGATTTATGGTGAGACTGAGAGTAAAAGCACGAAGGGTGATGCCGTGCATTTTTCCTTTACTGTATTCGTGTTCCTGTTGACTCATATATATTAGTTGTTCCAGTTATCATTCTGTTGTAGTTCTTTATCTCGTATTTCTCCCAACATGTTTCCCCCTCCCGATATCTCCTGTCTAATTCTTCATTATTGTTATTTATATATATATTGTTAAACTGTACAGGTCGATTTGTAGGTGCCTTGCCTTAGCCTCGTCACTACTTCGTCGAGGTTAGGATCGACACTTACCAGTACATGGGGTCGGTTGTACTGATACTGCACTCTGCACTTTCTGTGTAGATTTTGGTACCGGCTCGGGTTGATCGAGATTTTGCTATTGGACCGCTATCCGGAGACTCAAGGTAGATTTATCGGCGTTCACAGACCTTGAAGTCCCCGTCTATCTTTTCTATTCTACTGTTGCTTTCATTCAGACAGTTGTATTTCTTTTTGACTATTACTTGCAGTAAATTCTAAAATGCTTATGAATTGTGACTCCAGATCCGGGTGATAGTAATTAATACAGTTTTTATATTATTCCGCACTTATTATATTTCACCTTAGTTAATTTGCTATTATTTACTGAATGGGATAAGAGTTGGTTTATTGATTCTCTAACGTTGGCTTGTCTAGCAAGTGAAATGTTAGACGCCATCACGGTCCCGACGGTGGGAATTCCGGGTCGTGAAACTTATTAAGTAGTGCCTAAACACGAAAGGCTACGACCATCCTAAAAACGGCTTGAAGACGTCCGAAAGCTGGTACTCAGAACATAAGGCCTATATAAAAATTTAAAACCTTCTAAAAGGTTACCCTTAGCAAAAGCATCATCTAAAATGCCTTAAGCATCTTGAGAAAACTGCCGGTCACACCGAGTTACCAAGGCCCCGAGCAAATAAAGTTGCATCAAAGTCGGGCTCTGTTTGGACATATGAAAAGAGAATGACTTATTACTATATTTGATTCTGTGCTAAGGCATCAGAAATATGTGCAAGAATATAGATTGTGAAAAGATGCTAAAAAAGTAGAGAAGCAATTGCCAGAAAGGGAAATTGTATATATTCCGGAATTATTTACAAAGGCCCAACAAAAATGACATCAAAATAAACAAAAAATATACACAAGGAAAAAAACGAAAAACGTTTTAAGGAATTCGTGTCTGATCTTCACTAGGGCACAACTCGTCGCCAGAACCGTCTGAGCCTTCGAAACCCTTTGAACCCTCGGAGCCTTCGGCACCTTCAGGCTTGGAAAGTTTCTTCGCCTCAGCCTCAAGCTTTATTTCTTCCTCGATCTTGGCTAACAGGTCGAAGTTTCGGGCGTAAATTGCTTTGAGAGTCTCCCTTCAATACAGCCACCTCACATATTTTGCATTGGTCTTCAGACGGGCCTCGGCTGCTTCGACATCGGCATTGTATTGGGCCACCATCTCCTCAGCATCAGCAGAGGTTGTCTCCAGCTTGGACTTCATTGCCTCGTGCTCTCTACCAAGGGCGTCCCATTCTACGACAACCGAGCTTAGCTGTGCTCAGAGATCTTCATTTAGCTGAGCCCGCTTGTCAGCTTTCTCCGCCATCCGAAGTTGAACCTCTACCGATATCAGCTTTGCCTGGACGGTTTCCTTTTCCAAACCCAGCAGATCCATCTTGCTCTTCCACCCATTGGCCATGGCTTGGATCTCATTCATCTCCTTTCGGAGTTGGTCGACCTGGTCGATCTTCTGCTGGACCTGCGAGGTTTTGTCATTAGCCACTATGACTAGTTCCTCATTTCTAACTTCAAAGACCTTTACTCTTTGACCAAATCGGCATGTTCCCGCCTCAGGGCCGATGCGTCCTTTTGTGCCCCATCCAGCTCGTCCTGAAGGTCCTTGACGGTCCTGTCTTGTTTCTCGCTGAGGATCTTATACATATTCTTCTTTCAAGCCTACTCCTTCAGCTCGAGCTCGAGCTGATTAACCTCAACACGGTACTGGAGGAATCTCTCATGGTGAAGTACCGAGAAATATCAAAACTTAAGTAAAATAAGAGAAGATGTAATCACGCATTACCCGGTTCAGCATCTACTGCGCCTCATTGAAAGGACACGGTACATCCATTTCATTCATTAATGCCTGGTCCTCCTCGGTCACCAGGCATCGGAGGTAGCTGGCTATGCCCACGGGAGCAGATAGAACTCGGGCATCCTCCGGGATAGTAAGAATAATCGATCTCTTGCGACCAGGGTCCACACTCAGAGCGGGAAACTGATTAATCAATTTTTGGCTCGAACTCAGCCAGCAACCTTCCGAAGATATATCCTTCTTCGGGACTTCCAGGTCGCCTAGCCCGGAAATATCTTCCAAAGTGGACGAGTCCACACCATCGAAGAAAGAATGAAGGGGATCGTCCGCGTTATGAACCCCTTCATTGGACTTCTCTTTTACTGCTTGGGCCTCCTCAAGCATGGACTCGGTGTAGGAGGGCGCCACCATAATGTCTATTACACCACGGTGTCACAACCCAAAATTTCCAACCTTCGGGGACCGTGATGGGGCCTAATATTTCACTTGCTAGGCAAGGCAACGTTAGAATAATATTAGCCATTTTAAAATAATTTTAAATTTATTAATAACAAAGAAACCAATGCGGAAGTAAGGTCTGAAATGTAGTGAATAATCCAGAATCATAGCGATGTCTAAATACCATCCCAGAACTGGAGTCACAAGTGCACAAGCTTCTAGAATAATACAAATAAAAGTCTGAAGAAAATACAAGTTGTTTGAAATATACTGCACAACTAAGATAATATAAAAGGGGACTTCAGAACTGTGAACGCTGTGCAGTTATACCTCAAGTCTCCACCGGTAGCTATATTCAGGAAACTTTACAGTACGCCGCTGGGACCAACTCCGAAATCTGTATAAGTAGTGCAGAGTACAGTATCAGTACAACCGACCCCATGTACTAGTAAGTGCCTAGCCTAACCTCGATGAAGTAGTGACGAGGCTATGCCAAGACATGTATATAAACCACATGTACAAGTATATACCAATACAAAGTAACAATAATACAACAACTAAAAATTTATAAATTGGAAGGGAACATGCGAAGGGGAAGGATATAATAATTTCAGCAGGAGGAATGTCACTTAGCAGCAAATGATAATATGAAAATGGCACGGCACCACCCTTCGTGCTTTTACTCTCATTTGACACGGCATCACCGTTCGTTCTTTAACACTCACAAATGGCATGGCATCACCCTTCGTGCTTTTACTCTCATTAGATACGGCACCACCCTTTGTGCTTTTACACTCACAAATGGCACGGCAACACCCTTCGTGCTTTTACACTCACAAATGGCACGGCAACATCCTTCGTACTTTTACACTTTCTTACCATAAAAATAATAATATAAATTCGGAAGAGTATTTAAGCGTGGGGAAATACACTTATCAATCAATTCAATACCAAAATACCGACTTCACCTTCCAAACTATTCATCAACAATTAAACGAATAATAATTTCACGAATAATGATCAAATAAGCATGTGACAATTATTACAGGAATTCAAAAATTAATATTTGACAAGGAATATGAGTGAAACAATTAATATAATAATTAATTCATAATTTTAAACAATTTATGATTTTTTAAGTAATTATGCAAACAATTAATTTGACGACGTATAGACACTCGTCACCTTGCCTATACATCATACACATACATCTCACATAACAAATAAATTAAGGGTTCTATTCCATCAAGTCAAGGTTAACTACGACACTTACCTCGCTTTGCAAACAAATTCAAGAATCCAATAAACCTTTTCCTCTCGAATTCGTGTCCGAAATCCTCAAATCTAGTCATAAACAATTCAATATACTCAATACAAATCGTATGAATTAATTCCATATGAATTTACTAATTTTCTGGATTAAAATCCAAAATCCATCTCAAAAATCAACAATGGGGCCCACGTCTCGAATTTTGGAAAAACATACGAAATCCGAACACCCATTCCAATACGAGCCCAACCATATAAAAATTATCCAATTCTGATGTCAAATGGACCTTCAAATCTAAATTTTTTGTTTTTGGAAAGTTTTACAAAAAATCCATTTTTTTCCATCTAAATCCAAAATAAAGGATGAATATAGACATGGATTTATGAAATATAAACACTTTTGGTTATAGAACACTTACCCAATTCAAAATCGTGAAAATCCCCTTTGAAATCACCCAAATCCGAGACTTAAAATGTCTAAAAATGAGAAAAATCTCGGACTCTTCGATTTATACACTGCCCAGGGATTTTCGCACCTGCGGTGCCAGGGCTCGCACCTGCGCATCCACTTTTGCGGAAGGTGTTTCGTTTCTGCGAACCTCACTTGCCCAGCCTCCGCTTCTGTGATTCTTAGGACGGCATCTGCGGTCGCGCTTTTGCGCAAAAATGGCCGCACCTGCGAAGATCCCAGGCCAACTCATTACCGCATCTGCGATGGAAGGCTCGCTTCTACTAGCTCGCACCTGCGATGGAAATTCCGCAGGTGCGATTACATCAGATGGCAAAACCTTAAGATTTCCTTCTAAGTCAAAATTTGATCCGTTAACCCTCTAAAACGTACCCGAAGCCCCCGGGACCTCAACCAAATATACCAACAAGTCCTAAAACATAATACGGACTTACTCGGGGTCTCAAATCACATCAAATAACATCGAAAGTATAATTCACACCTCGATTCGAACTTTGAGTTTTAAACTTTTCAATTTGCAAATGTCGTGCCGAAACATGCTAAATGAATCCGGATTTACTTCAAATTTGGCACACAAGTCATAAATGACATAACAGAGCTATTCCAATTTCCAGAATAAGATTCCGGCCCCGATATCAAAAAGTCAATTCCGTGGTCAAACTTGGAAATCTTTAGCCTTTAAATTTTCAGTTTCCGTTAAATGGTCATAACTTGAGCTAGGGACCTCCACATTTAAATCCAGGCATACACCCAAGTCCAAAATCACGATACGGACCTACCGAAACTATCAAAACACTGATCCAGGTTTGTTTGCTCGAACTATTGACCAAAGTTAACTCAGTTGAGTTTTAAGGCACTATTTCACATTTTACTCCATTTTTCACATAAAAACCTTTCGAAAAATTATACGCGTTGCGCACGCAAGTCGAGAAATGATAAATAGTGATTTTTGAGGTCTTAGAACACAGAATTAATTATAAGATTTAAAGATGACCTTTTGGATCATCACATTCTCCACCTCTAAAATAAATGTTCGTCCTCGTACGGAATTAGAAAAAGTACCTGAGCTGGTGTAAAGGTGTGGATATTTACTCCGCATATCCGACTCGGACTCCCAGGTAGATGCTTCTACCGGCTGACCTCTCCATTGTACTCGAAGTGATGGATAACTCTTAGACCTCAACTGTTGGACCTGTCGGGCTAGAATAGCTACCGGCTCCTCCTCATAAGTCAAATCCTTGTCCTATTGGACTGAGCTGAAATCTAACACATGGGACAGATCGCTATGATATTTCCGGAGCATAGACACATGGAACATCGGATGAACTACTGATAAACTTGGTGGTAGTGCAAGCCTGTAGGCTACTTCACCCACCCTTTCAAAATTTCGAAGGGTCCAATATACCTAGGGCTCAACTTTCCCTTCTTTCCGAACCTCATTACACCTTTCATAGGTGAAACCTGGAGCAATATTCTTTCTCCAACCATGAATGCAATATTACAAACTTTACGGTCGGCATAACTCTTTTGCCTAGATTGAGCTGTGCGAAGTCGATCCTGAATAACTTTGACTTTGTCTAGGGCATCTTGTACCAAATCGGTACCCAACAACCGAGCCTCTCCTGGTTCAAACCAGCCAACTGGCGAACGGCATCGCCTTCCGTATAATGCCTCATATGGAGCCATTTGAATGCTCGACTGGTAGCTATTATTATAAGCAAACTCCGCGAGTGGCAAGAATTGATCCCAAGAACCTCCAAAGTCTATAACACAGGTGCGAAGCATATCTTCCAATATCTGAATAGTGTGCTCTAACTGTCCATCTGTCTGTGCGTGAAATGCTGTACTCAACTCAACCTGCGTGCCTAACTCACGTTGTACAACCCTCCAAAAGTGAGGTAAATTGTGTATCTCGATCTGAAATAATAGATACGGCCACACCGTGAAGGCGGACAATCTCACAGATATAAATTCCAGCTAACCGCTCTGAAGAATAGGTAACTGCCACTGGAATGAAATGTGCTGACTTAGTCAACCTGTCCACAATGACCCAAACTGCGTCGAATTTTCTCTGAGTCTGTGGAAGCCCAACAACAAAATCCATAGTGATACGCTCCCACTTCCACTCAGGAATTTCTAACTTCTGAAGCAAACCACCAGGTCTCTGATGCTCGTACTTAACTTGCTAACAATTCAGGCACCGAGCTACAAATGCAACTATATCCTTCTCCATTCTCCTCCACTAATAATGTTGCAGCAAATCTTGATACATTTTGGCGGCACCTGGATGAATAGAATACCTGGAACTGTGTGCTTCTTCAAGAATTAATTTACAAAGCCCATCCACATTAGGCATACAAATACGACCCTGCATTCGCAGAACTCCGACTTCCCCCACAACAACCCATTTGGAATCACCGTGTCCTTGAGGACAAGTAAATGAGGATCATCATACTGCCTCTCTCTGATGCGCTCATATAAAGAAAACTGAGCGACTGTGCAAGCTAAAACCCGACTGGGCTTTGAAACATCTAACCTCACGAACTGATTGGCCAAAGTCTGAACATCTGCAGCTAACAGTCTTTGACCAACCGGAATATACGCAAGACTGCCCATACTCACAACCTTTCTACTCAAAGCATCAGCCACCACATTGGCCTTTCCGGGGTGATACAAAATAGTGATATCATAATCTTTCAACAACTCAAACCATCTTCTCTACCTCAAATTGAGATCTTTTTGTTTGAATATATACTGAAAACTACGATGATCACTAAATACCTCACACGAGACTCCATAAAGGTAATGCCTCCAAATCTTCAAAGCATGGACAATGGCTACCAATTCTAAGTCATAAATAGCATAATTTTTCTCGCGAACTTTCAACTGCCGCGACGCATATGCAATCACCCTGCCATCTTGCATTAATACTGCACCAAGCCCAACGCGAGATGTATCATAATACACCGTATAACATCCTGAACATATGGGTAATACCAACACTGGCGCCGTAGTCAAAGCAGTCTTGAGCTTTTGAAAGCTCAACTCACACCCGTCTGACCATCGGAATGGAATACTTTTCTGGGTCAGTCTAGTCAATGGGCTTGCTATAGATGAAAACCCTTCCACGAACCAATGATAATAACCTGCCAAACCCAGGAAACTCCGAATCTCTGTAACTGAAGTAGGTCTAGGCCAATTCTGAACAGTCTCAATCTTCTTAGGATCTACTTTTATGCCTTTTGCCGATATGACATGCCCCAAAAAGGCAACTGATTCTAACCAAAATTCACATTTTGAAAATTTGGCATATAACTGATTATTCTTCAAAGTCTGAAGCACACTCTGAAGATGTTGCTCATGCTCCTCTCGACTACTGGAGTAAATCAAGATATCATCAATGAATACAACAACAAAAGAATCCAAATAGGTTTTGAACACCCGATTCATCAAATCCATAAATGCTGCAGGGGCATTTGTCAACCCAAATGACATTACTAGGAATTCATAATGCCCATACTGAGTCTGAAAAGCTCTTTTAGGGACATCAGATGCTCTAATCTTCAACTGATGGTATCCAGACCTCAAGTCGATCTTTGAAAGTACCTTGGCACCCTGAAGCTGATCGAATAAGTCATCAATTCTTGGCAGTGGATGCTTGTTCTTGATAGTAGCCTTGTTCAACTGCCGATAATCTATACACATTCACATTGAACCATATTTCTTCTATACAAATAGTACTGGTGTACCCCAAGGAGAGACACTGGGTCTAATGAATCACTGATCAAGTAAGTCTTGCAACTGCTCCTTCAATTCTTTCAACTCTGGCGGGGCCATACGGTACGGTGGGATAGAAATGGGCTGAGTGCCCGAAGCTAAATCAATAGAGAAGTCAATATCTCTGTCAGGTGGCATTCCCGACAAATCTTCAGGAAATACTTCTGGAAATTCACGAACAACTAGTACTGTGTCCATAGAAGGAACATCCGCACTGGGATCACGAATATAAGACAAATAGGCTAGACACCCTTTCTCGACCATATGTCGAGCCTTCATATAAGAAATAACCCTACTGGTAGAATGACCAAGAGTTCTTTTCCACTCCAATCGAGGTAACACCGACATGTCTAGGGTCACCATATTGGAATGATAATCTAATATAGCATGATAAGGTGACAGCCAATCCATTCCAAAGATGACATCAAAATCTACCATATCAAGAAGTAGAAGATCCACACTAGTCTCAAGACTCTCAATAGTAACCACGCACGAATGATAGACATGATCTACCATGATAGAATCTCCCACCGGAGTGGACACACACACAGGAGCACTCAGAGAATCACGAGGAATCACCAAATATGAAGCAAAATAAGAGAACACATAGGAATAAGTAGATTCTAGATCAAATAGAACTGAAACATCTCTATAGTAAACTGGAACATTACCTGTAATCACGTCATCGGATGATTCGGTCTCAGGCCTAGCTGGAAAAGCATAAAATTGGGGGTGGGCCCCACCACTCTGAACTGCGTCCCTGGGACGGCCTCTAATTAGCTGGCCTCCACCTCTAATGGTCTGACCTCTACCTCTAATGGTCTGACCTCCACCTCTAGCTGTCTGACCCCTACCTCTAGCCGCCTGAGCAGGCGGTGAAGCAACAGGTGCTGGAATCATAGCACGAGAGCCCTACTGTAGCATGCTACCCTGAGATGTGGGGCAGAATCTAGCAATGTACCTCAGATCACCATAAGTATAATAGGACCTCGACTACTGTGACTGCTGACCCGAACTGGCCGAATAACCACTGTAGTGACTCTGGAGTGGTGGTGCACTGATAGGAGCTGAATGTGCACTAAATGCTAGCTTCCCAGAGTAAGTCATAATAGGACTGTGACTCCATGAAGCACCGGGAGATGCCTGAAGTGCTAAATGAAACGGTCTGGGAGGATGACCCCTACCAAAATTACCCCTGCCTCCAGACGAGACACCACTGAAACCACGAACTGACAAGGCCTCTTATCATACCTCTTCCCTCTCTCCAGTGCAAGAACTATCTCGATCCTTATCGCGACATTAGCAGCCGCCTAAAAGGAAATCTCACTTTCAGACTCCTTGGCCATCTGAAGCCTGATAGGGTGAGTGAGTCCCTCAATAAACCTCCTCACTCTCTCTCCCTCAGTAGGTAGTAAAAGGAGATCATGACGAGCTAAATCCACAAAACGAGATTCATACTAAGTAACAGTCATACTGCCCTGCTGTAGATGCTCAAATTGCCTGCGGTAATCCTCTCCGTGTGATAGGGAGAAACTTCTCTTGAAATAGCCGTGAGAACTGTTCCCAGGTCAATGCAGGCAATCCAACTGGTCTGTCCAATGTATAATCTCTCCACGACCTCTTGGCGGAACCCGTCATCAGAAATACAGCAAAATCGACCCCATTGGTCTCGACTATACCCATGTTCCGCAGTACCTCAATATAGGGGTCAAGATAGTCCTGTGGGTCCTCAGAAGGTGTACTACTTAAGTGAACTAGAAAGATCTTAGTAAGCTTATCCAGTCTCAATAAGGCCTTAGAAGACATAACAAACCTATCACCGGCCTGTACCACAACAACTAGCTGAACTACCCCAACTGGCGGGGACTGCTGGAGCCTGATTCTGGGGAGCCATCTGCTCCGGAGCGGAAGTAGTGGGAGTTTGTGGTCCTCCCCCAGCCTAGGAGACAGTTGGTGCCACTGGAAATGTTACATTCTGGGCCACACCCTCCATAAGACTTACCAAACGAACTAGAGCATCCTGAAGCACTGGAGTAGCTATAAATCCTTCCGGGACCTGAATTGGTCCAACCGGAACAGTCTGAATGGGAACCTCCTCCTGAAGATCCACCTGAGGATCTACAATATGTGTTGTTGCTAGAGATATAAACTGAGCTCTACCTGTGCCTCTTCCTTGCCCCCTAGCATGACCTCGGCCTCGACCTCTACCCTTGGTCATAGTTGCCATCGGGGGCTCTAGTCCCTGTTCGTCGGTAGATGTATTACATGTTCTCTCCATCCGCGAGAGAATAAGAATAGAATGGTTCAATTATCGATGATAGAATACGATCGCACGGCAGAATAAGAAAGAAGTGATATTGTTCCTAAACTTTATAGCCTCTGAAAGATAAGTACAGATGTCTCTATACCGATCCTTCAGACTCTACTAAGCTTGCTCGTGACTCGTGAGACCTATGTAACCTAGTGCTCTGATACCAACTGTCACGACCCGAAATTTCCCACCTTCGGGACCGTGATGACGCCTAACATTTCATTTGTTAGGCAAGACAACGTTAGAATAATATTATCCATTTAAAAATAATTTTAAATTTATTAATAACAAAGAAACCAATGCGGACGTAAGGTCTGAAATATAGTGAATAATTCATAATCATAGTGATGTCTAAATACCATCCCAGAACTGGAGTCACAAGTGCACGAACTTCTAGAATAATACAAATAAAGGTATGAATAAAATTCAAGCTGTTTGAAATGTACTACACAATTGAGATAATATAAAGGGGGACTTTAGAACTACGAACGATGTGCAGTTATACCTCAAGTCTCCGCTGGTAGCTGTATCCGGGCAAATCTACACTACGCCGCTGGGACCAACTCCGAAATATGCACAAGAAGTGCTGAGTGCAATATCAGTACAACCGACTCCATGTACTAGTAAGTGCCTAGCCTAACCTCGACGAAGTAGTGACGAGGCTATGACGTAACACATATGTAAACCACCTGTACAAGTATATACCAATACAAAGTAGCAATAATACAACAAGTAGAAATTTATAAATTGGGAGGGAACATGCGAAGGGGAAGGACATAATAATTTCAGCAGGAGGAGTGTCACTTAGCAGCCAATTAATTTATCAACAATAAAATGAGCAAATGATAAGATGAAAATGGCACGGCACCACCCTTCGTGCTTTTACTCTCATTTGACACGGCATCACCGTTCGTGCTTTTACACTCACAAATGGCACAACACCACCCTTTGTGCTTTTATTCTCATTTGACACGGCATCACCTTTTGTGCTTTTACACTCACAAATGGCACGACAACATCCTTCGTGCTTTTACACTCACAAATGGCATGGCAACACCCTTCGTGCTTTTACACTCTTCCTTACCATGAAAATAATAATATAAATTTGGAAGAGTATTTAAGTGTGGGGATATACACTTATCAATCAATTCAATACCAAAACACAGACTTCACCTTCCAAAATATTCATCAATAGTTAAATGAATAATATTTTCACTAATAATGATCAAATAAGCATGTGACAATTATTGCAGGAATCCAAGAATTAATATTTGAAAAGGAATATGAGTGAAACAATTAATATAATAATTAATTCATGATTTTAAATGATTTGTGATTTTTCAAGTAATTATGCAAATAATTAATTTGACGATGTATAGACACTCGTCACCTTGCCTATACGTCATACACATGCATCTCACATAACAAATAAATTAAGGGTTCTATTCCCTCAAATCAAGGTTAACCACGACACATACCTCGCTTTGCAATCAAATTCAAGTATCCAATAAACCTTTGCCTCGCGAATTCGTGTCTGAAATTCTCAAATCTAGTCATAAACAATTCCATATACTCAATACAAATCATAGGAATTAATTTAATATGACTTTACTAATTTTCTGGATTAACATACAAAATCCGAATACCAATTCCGATATGAGCCCAACCATACAAAAATTATCCAATTCCGATGTCAAATGGACCTTCAAATCTAAATTTTTCGTTTTTGGAAAGTTTTACAAAAATTCCAATTTCTCCCATCCAAATCCAAAATAAAGGATGAATATAGACATGGATTTATGAAATATAAACACTTTTGGTTGTAGAACACTTACCCAATTCAAAATCGTGAAACTCCTCTTTGAAATCGCCCAAATCCGAGACTTGAAATGTCTAAAAATGAGAAAAATCTCGGACTCTTCGATTTATACACTGCCCAGGGATTTTCGCACCTGTGGTGCCTAGGCTCGCACCTGCGCATCCACTTTTGCGGAAGGAGTTTCGCTTCTGTGAACCTCACTTGCCCAGCCTCCTCTTCTGCGATGCTTAGGACCGCATCTGCGGTCACGTTTTTGCGCAAACACGGCTGCACCTGCTAAGACCCCAGGCCAGCCCAATACCGCATCTGCGATGGAAGGCTCGCTTCTGTGAGCACACACCTGCGATGGAAATTCTGCAGGTGCGAATACATCAGATGGCAGAACCTTCAGATTTCTTCTAAGTCCAAATTCGATCCGTTAACCCTCTAAAACTCACCCGAGGCCCTCGGATCTCAACCAAATATACCAACAAGACATAAAATATAACACGGACTTACTCGGGGTCTCAAATCACATCAAATAGTATCGAAATTACAATTCACACCTCGATTCGAACTTTGAGTTTTACACTTTTCAATTTGCAAATGTCGTGCTGAAACATGTTAAATGAATCTGGAATGACTTCATAAATGACATCACAGAGCTATTCCAATTTTTAGAATCAGATTCCGGTCCCGAAATCAAAAAGTCAACTCTGTGGTCAAACTTGGAAATCTTTAGCCTTTAAATATCTAGTTTCCGTTAAATGGTCATAACTTGAGCTAGGGACCTCCAAATTAAATTATGAGCATACTCCTAAGTCCCAAATCATGCTACAGACCTACCGGAACTGTCAAAATACTAATTCGGGTCCATTTGCTCAAAATGTTGACCAAAGTCAACTCAGTTGAGTTTTAAGGCTCTATTTCATATTTTAATCCATTTTTCACATAAAAACTTTCCGAAAAATTATACAGACTGTGCACTCAAGTCGAGGAATGATAAATAGTGCTTTTCGAGGTCTTAGAACACAGAATTAATTATCATATTTAAAGATGACATTTTGGGTCATTACACGGGGCCTTCCTTCAGAGCGGAGCCAGCATCTTGGGGGGTCCCACCCCCGTCTCCATATCGGCCTCTCGAGTCTTACGGAGATCGGCCTCGCGAATCTCCCCCTCATCTGCTGCCTGCTCCCCGGGAAGGGTCGATCCATGTGCGATAAAAATGTCGTCTTCTTCTGACTTATTTCTAAGCCGGAGAAGCGAGTTGGAATATGGCACCCGGGAGCTGGTGCTCTTCTTGGGCTTGCACGACACCCTCTTCATTTGCTTCACCTCGGCACCCGAGGAGCCCGAAGGTTTTATTTTCCTCTTCTTCTTTTCCCCCGCGACAGCCTCAGGCTGTCCCATAACGGAGGGATCAACAGACAAGAATATGTCCTCGTCCTCTTCCAAAGGCCTAAGCTTGGTGGTCTTAGGAAAACCTATAAAAGAAAGATGAAAGGTCTGTATGATCTGAGTTAAGAACACGGTAATAGCTATTCGAAGAATAACCATACCAAGAGAACGGACCTCTCATCGGCCCTTAGAAATCTTGCACCATAAGCGCTCGAAGTATGACATTTGTTTGCAGATGCCTTCCATCCAGTCCTTAAGATGGGGGACCATATTTGGAACCCGAGCAACAGCTGCACAACCACAAATACGAATGATGAGAAAGAAAATGAAGAAAAACTGACACTTAAAGAAAGACTGCACTTACGAGATGCATTCCATTTCTCGAGGAATGGCATAAACTCGGGAGGGATCAGATCTTCGGTCTTCACCCGAACGAAGCGTCCCTGCTAGCCTCGGTCTCGATCTTCATCAATACTCGAAAAAGGGACCTTATTGGCCCCGCGAGTAAGTTTGATTAGTCCCCCTCAAAGAATTCGGGGAATGTACACACGGAGTAGGTGGTCGACAGTAAACAAACGGGACTCGGTGTTATTCACAAAATAGTGGAGGAGGATTACGATACTCTAAAGAGACGGGTGGATTTGCCTAAGGCGCACCTTGTATCTCTTGCAATAATCCAAAACAACTGGGTCTATCGGGCCCAGTGTGTAGGGGTAAGTGTAAACACGTAAATACTCTCCACATGGGTAGTAATAGCATCCTCAGGCCCGACGACTACTACGTCCTTGCCTTCCCATTTACAGTCCTCTCGGACCGCGAGAAGGACGTCTTCGGTAACAAAGCATATATATCTCGATGCTCCTTCTTCCCGGTCCTGTTTGGATGAGGATTTTTCGACCTTGAAGTCGTCCGCAATTGAACAGCCCGCAGGAATAAATATTTTTAAGGTGGCTCAAGGTCCGATTCGGTGGCAGCCACTTCGGGAATAGCTGTCCCGAGGACAAATATTTCGAGAGCGACTATCTCAGTACCGGCGGCCGGATGGGAAGATGAAGAGGCTGCCTATTGAGGAACATATTTAGACATTTTAGCCTTTGTTATCCGGAAAAGTTTGAAAATTTAAAGATAGAATATGAAGGTTTGAAGGAACAAGTTTGAAGGTTGAAGGACAAGAGTATGAAGACTTGAAGAAAATCTGGGTAAGAACCTAAGAACAACTATGATAATTTGAAGATCAAGGATGAAGATATGAAGGAAATTGGGGATAGCTTAAGAATTCAAAGGTAGAAGCTTGATCGGAAAGAGGAAAAAGAACAGGCGATAAATCTTTTATAGGGGAAGTATGCGACACTTCACATTCGGAGGCAACCAACCGATGGTTGATATGTGTACGAAGTCAGAACAACGCGACTGATGGGACATTTAGACTTTTTTGTCATTTCGGTTGTAATGAACGAAGGAAGGAACCAGAGAACATCTATCGTTTTGGCAAACCTACTCTCTGATAAACGAGGAGATTATCTGTATATGGGTAAAACCGAGGCTAATGAGCACCTAGATTTCCGATGGGGCAAATGAAGCAAGGCCATAACTACAAGGGATCGAAATCGAAGCTGGGAGCCTCTCGTATCAAGGCTCGAATAAAACACATGCACTCAGAGCGATCAAGACCATGCCCCCATATATGGTTCGAGTTTCAAGACCTCGGAAAGCATTATCAAATATCCGCGCACAATTAACAAAGGGTTGTGATATCTATACCCAATCAGATATCACGACGTGGATCTCGGCCCGTATCGGCAGCAGATTAGTGACTAGCAAAAAGGAAAATTTTTACCTTTCTTAGAATTGTACTTAAGATAAAACTCCCCTACAATATAAAGGAAAAATTTATTATTCAATAAACACATTGTAAAACGCATATCAAGGCAAATATAAACTTATTTCCTCTATTTCTAAGCTATTCAAAGGCTCTTGTCTTGTTCATAACGTTTCATATATATATATATATATATATATGCTACGAGTCGAAGGAAAATTAATTGTTAAGCCCACAACCGAGCCCGGATT
>AWOL01S0027847.1:54048-98745 GCA_000715115.1 Nicotiana otophora | reverse complement strand
GGCGTTAGTTATTTAATTTCCCCTCAAAACTCTTTTTCCTAATTATTTGGGATCAAATTTCAAGTGTCTCTGTCTCATTGGTTTGTTTTGCCAGGTCAACTGCATTTGAAATGCACGTACTTTATTTTTTGGCTATCTCAACAAAATGTGTCTAATTAATACACTTTTGGAAGACTTTAGGTGTTCAATAGGTACTAGCTCAAGTTTAAGTGTCTAAATAAAAAATTCGGACAAGTTTAGGTGCCGGCGTATGCATTTGGCCTATTCTATTTAAAATAGACAAAAAAGTGTAATAAGATACTGAAATTGAATCGTGGGAGTATTGTCAAATAACTATTGTGGATCTCACAATATTTCAGCATCCTTGATTATAAAACGGGCAAATAGCATTAGGCAGGAGATATAGGGCTTTAACTATGGCTACTTTTCAGAAGTTATGGTGTAGCCAACGAGGAACTTGATAACAAGCCGTGTGAACATGGCTAAGCATTTATAAGGGCCTATATCTAGGACGCATTATACGCCGGCTACTTTTATTTTATCTGGTTGTGTGGACGATTGTTTAGGTTAGTTCTTCTTCATTATTCTTCAAAGCCCGACGTTTAGTTGATGACCTGTTTCTCTACATATTATTTTAGTTTCAGAAGCTTTCACTTATTGGATCAAAATGGGGTATTATTACTTTTAGTCCGCTGCAGAAATTATTTATATTTGGTAGTCAAAAAAGTGTATAAAATTTATATGATTTTTGCATATAACATACCGAATGTATATATATACAAAAACTATATAAATTTTATACATTTTTTCGACTATTATTTTAACAGCGGCTATACAATATCATTTTTTCATCAAAATTCTCCACGGTCGAGTGGTCTCATTATGGTAATTATGGTGAAAATAGCACGGACTAGCCAGTTTTCGGACTGGTAATTGAAAAATAGCTAGCGTTTGCAAAGTTATTGAAAAATAGTCACTAATTTGATGCAACACGGAAAGTTCCAGCATAATATACTGGAGACTGGTTCACCTGTGTATGAACTTCCAGCATATTATGTTGGAACTCTAATACATGGAGAGTTCCAGCATAATATACTTGAGATTGGAGCACATGTGTATGAATTTCCAGCATATTATGCCCAACCAGTATATTATACTGGAATTCCAGTATATTATGCTGGAATATTTTCCGAATTTTGAAGCGTTTTTTCCTTCGGATTTATCTTTACATAAAAAGTGGCTAAATTTCGATTACTTTTGAAAC
The DNA here is from genome assembly GCA_000715115.1 of Nicotiana otophora. Classification (NCBI taxonomy): domain Eukaryota; kingdom Viridiplantae; phylum Streptophyta; class Magnoliopsida; order Solanales; family Solanaceae; genus Nicotiana; species Nicotiana otophora. Next base: position 97,481 of record AWOL01S0027847.1, on the reverse strand, counting down.
TGTGGCTATTTTTTAATTACCACTAAATCTGGCTATTTTTGAATTTCACCCGTAATTATGGCTCTCTCATTTGCCGACATATAGTAGCATTAGTATAACCATTGCAGCAGTTAAATAATATTCCCTCCATTTCAATTTAGATAAGGTAATTTGACTCGGCACGGAGTTTAAGAAAAAAAAAGACTTTTGAAACTTGTGGTCTTAAAAACTTAAGGGGTAAAAGTTTTATGGGGCCATGATATTTTTGTGGTTATAAAAACTTCTCATTAAGCGTAAAATGAAGAGTTTAAAGTTGAATCATTTTCAAATTTAAAAATATATTATTTATTTTGAAACATGCTAAAAAAGAAAGTAGCTCGTCTAATTTGAAACGGATGGAGTAAAATATTAACATCACAAACACAGACTGGTTGAAGTGTGTGAAATATGAAACCGGGAAGGATGTTAACTGACCAGGATGACCTAATTAACTCATGCAGAAATAATCAAACATTAATTTGGACTGTTGCATAGAGAAAATTACAAAATCTTTTTTATAGACAGTGTCACGACCCAAAATCCACTAAAGATTGTGATGGCGCTTAACACCGTCGTCAGGCAAGCCAACAGTGATTTATCAACTCACTTACTTATTTTAGTAATTGAAATCAAAAAATTTCCTTGATTAAATCGTATGTAATAGATTTTTCAAAGTAAGTGAAAATATTTACACAACTACATCAACGAACAACCCGTAGGAGCACTCAAAACCCGATGTCACTATTACATGAGTATTTTTCTAAGGAGTACAATAATAATACAATAACTGTCTCGAATGTAATAAGACAGAATAAAATAATTAGTACAATGGAGACTCAGTGGACTGTGATGCGTAGCCTAGAATGCAACTCACATGAAATCTCCTCAACAGGTACGCCTACGTGCCAAGGGAATCATCAAACGATCCTGTCAAATCCTGCACATTTAGTACAGAAGTGCAGTATGAGTACGTAAATCAATGTGTACCCAGTAAGTATCTAGCCTAACCCCAGATAAGTAGTGACGAGGGGTCGATATCGACACCTACTAAAGGCCCAATAAAACAATATAGTAAAACATGAGCAGATATGAAGCATACAGAAATGATGGGATAAATCTGTAAGTTACATAATCTTTCAATTACTTCTTTTAAAGCATGAATTTCTAAATCTTGTGTTCTACCTTAACAGCTCAGAAAATGTCAAGTGTCATTATCAAATAAATAAGGAATACCATATAAAACGCCGGGCATTAGTGGAAGGTTTATCTCGTGAATATTCGGACTAATAGCGTTATGACGCACGATTTTCGCTGAGGTCGTTCGGCTCGATCCAGAATAATGTGTACATTGGCGAGGGTCGTGCGGCACGAACCATAGATGCATCTATATACTGCCGAGGCGTTCGACCCGCTCCACAAGAAAAGGAAGGAAGTCACCGAATTACGGGACACGTGTTTACATTATGGCACATGAGCCTAAAATGAATATAATTTTTACCATTTTCCAAGTGACTCGCTCACAACTCAAAATTTTAAGGCTTGGCCTAGTGTACAGATATTTATTTCTAAATCAATTTTATTTATAACTTCAATTAATTAAGCCAGCAACATGAGTTCAAATAATTCAAATATTACATAATAAGATACTAAGTCTACCCAGACATAAATATGCTCTAGCTACGTATGGACTCTAGTCACCTCATGCGTATGTAGCACCCACAACTAGTTGCACATAAAAATAAATATCACTTAGGGGTAGTTTCCCCCTCACAAGGTTAGACAGGAGACTTACCTCGTTCCGAAGTTCCATAACCATCTCCAAAGCCTCTCTAACACCTCGAACCAAAGCCCGTCGATCCAAACTATTCAAACAGTGTACAACCCAATCAAAATGTATTCCAATATCCATAATTAATCAATTTAAACAATTCTCAACCTCGCTCGAAAAGTCGATAAACCCAACCCTCAAGCCCACGTGCCCAGATTCCGAATTTTTTCGAAGATAAACTTTACCCATAATACCATGAACTCAAACATATGATTTATTCCTAATTCTATGCCCAATTTCATGGTCAAAATGCAAAAATACAAATTTCTAGGTTTTCTACCAAAATCCCAAATTTTTACTAATTTCCATATTCAAATCCATATATAAATCATGTATTTAACTTGTAATATGTAGGAATCACTTACCCCGTGTTGCTTGATGAAAATCTCCCCTTGGAGCTCTCCAAAATCGTTACAACCAAGTAAAAATGAAAGAAGATAGGCCAAATCCCATTCTTTTTATAAAAACCTCACTGCCCAGCGACATTTCGCATATGCGGAACATGAGTCACTTTTGCGGCATAGAGACCGCTTCTGCGGCTCCCTCTTGGCCCCTCAATCTCCGCATCTGCGTCCTCTCCCGCGCTTCTGCGGCTCCTCGTGTGCAGGTGCGGTGCCGCTTCTGCGGAACTCGACCGCATCTGCGGTCCCAGCCTTCCCTAGCCGCTCCACTTCTGCACTCAAGGATGCCGCATCTGCGCCATCATAGATGCGAAAATGGTCTCACACCTGCACCACCGCCCAGCTAGCCCAGAACCGCTCCTGCGACCCTCTTGGCCGCTTCTGCGGCTCCACACCTGCGGCCAAAACCCCGCAGGTGCGGTTACACCAGATGCCAGATACTTCAGCATTTCCCCCAAACCCAAACTCGATCCGTTAACCATCCAGAATCCACCTGAGGCCCCCGGGACCTTGACCAAATATACCAGCACCTCCCAAAATACAATACGAACTTAGTTTTAGCCTTAAACACATCAAACAACATCAAAATCCTGAATCCCGCCTCGAATCAAACTTATAAATTTTTAAAACTTCCAAATTCTATATCTTGTGCCGAAACGTATCAATCAATCCAAAATGACTTCAAATTTCGCATATGAGTCATAAATGACATAATGAAACTATTCCAAGGCTCGGAACCCCAATGAGACATCGATAACATCAAAATCCACTTTAAACCAAACTCATAAAATTCTTAAACCTTTAAAATGCTGGCCTTCCATAATAAGCGCTGAAATGCTCCCAGGTGATCCGATACTCAACCCAAACATACGCCCAAGTCCAAAATCATCATACGAACATATTGGAACCTTCAAATCCCGATTCCAAGGTCGTTTACTCAAAACGTCAAGCCTTAGCCAATTCTTCCAACTTAAAGCTCCCGAAATTAGAATTTTCTTTCCAAATCAACTCTGAACTTTTCGAAGTTCAATTCCGACCACACGTACAAGTCATAATACCCGAAGTGAAGCTACTCAATGGCTCAAACCACTGAACGATATGCCAGAGCTTAAAAAGATAGGTCGGGTCGTTACAGCTAGAATTATTTTATTTATTAAAATAAACTCTAGAAGGACTCGAAATACCCAAAAACAAATGTCATGTTGAGTTTTAGAAATGCAAAATACATAAGTTACCACTTGAACTATGGAGCAAATTCTTGTTACACATTGTTTGCTGAGGAAAATCAATTTCCACTCTCAATCTTTTTAAAGTGTGTCTAAGATACACCACTTTTTTCTTTACCAATTTTTCAGAATGTGAGTAATGTCACGCACCTAGAAAGTCGTGACACGTGTTATAATTTATTTTTTAAAAATAAAATACTTAAAATTTAAAACTATACCCCTTAGCAATTCTCTATCTCTTTCTATTTTGTCCTCTAATAGAAAGAAAGAAAAAAACAAACAGAGCATGCCACCTCAGATTTAACAATGATTTTTAGGAGCCCGAGATAATTTTTTTTAAATCTAATAGCTCATTTTACAATAATCAAAAAGATTATTTCACTCCAAAACCGCCTAATAACATGTCACGACCCAAAATTCTAACATGTCGCGATGGCGCCTATCTCGATATTAGGCAAGCCAACAACCTTAATAAACCATAATTCCTTTTAAGTTTAAAAATATAATATTTAAACACAATATACATGTCTCGCAAATACCGATACACACACTCCCAAAATCTGGTGTCATTGAATACATGAGCATTTATACATTACAAGTATGGAAAACGTGGGCTATAATAATCTGAGACCAAACACAATAAACAAAAGGATAGGGAAGGAAAGACAAGGTCTGCGAAACATGGTAGCTACCTTTGAATCTCCGGAAAATTGTTTATGTGAAAGAATCAACACCTACTGTATCCGGGATCATCTAGATCTGCACACGAAGTGCAGGGTGTAGTATGAGTACAACCAACTCAGTAAGTAACAATAATAAATAAAGAACTGAAAGTAGTGACGAGCTTCTCAACTAAGTCCAAATACATTACTTTCCAATATAAAAGATTAGGCATGCTCTCAAGTTCAACATTTAAGATTTCACTGAAATTTCATATCAAGTTTGACCGAAACAGAAAATAATATTTTTTCAAAATTTCCAAAATAATGATATATGACATCTGAAATGCAGCAAATAATGAAATCAATGCATCCTCTGAGAGTAACAGTCACTCAGTCCTCCCATTCACTCCAACCTCACATTCATTCTTTCTTCCCAGTTACTCTTTCCTCACAGTCGCTCATTCCTCACAGTCACTCATCACTCGGAACTCGACACTCGCACCCAAGCGCTATATCAAGCCAATCATGGCATAAATCAATAAAACCAACCTGCGGCGTGCAGCCTGACCCATAAATATCCTCACAATTAGGCCCTCGGCCTCACTTAGTCATCAACCTCTCCAGTCTCTCGGGCTCTCAGAAATCATGATAATCAACCCAAAATTGAAAATATGATATTTTAATAAATAGTAACAGAGACTGAGATATGATATGAAATGAATAACATGACTGAGTGTGAAATTACAGTTTGAACATATAATTCAACCACAGAAATGATCCCAGTGGGTACCAATAATAACAGCATATATCTAAGCATTATTTTTAATACGAGTCTCAGCTCAATTTTCTCTAACACGTAGAGAATGTACGGATATCAACAGATAATTCAACTACACAGTCCCATGGAATTTGACCAAGTCACAATTCCTACAGTGCACGCACACACGCCCGTCACCTAGCATGTGCGTCACCTCAAAACCAATCACATAAAACATAATCCAGGGTTTCATACTCTCAGGACCAAATTTAAAATTGTTACTTACCTCAAGCCGTGTAATTCCATATTCTGCAATGTCTTTTCCTCGTGAATTGGACTCCAAATGCCTCGATTCTAGCCACAAATAATTCGATTCAGTCAATAAAATTTATTGGAATTAATTCCATAAAATACTAATTTTCCAACAAAATCCGGAATTTAGCTCAAAAATCGCGTCTCGGAACCCCACAAAAGTTACAAAATCCGAAATCCCATTCAACCACAAGTCTAACCATACCAATTTTACCAAAATCCTACCTCAACTCGACCCTCAAATCTTCAAATTAAACCCAGAGGGTTTTTTAAATTTTCCAACTTAATTCACCCATTAAATGCTAAAAACAACCACGGATTCGGGTAATTTAACCAATATTGAGTTAAGAACACTTACCCTTTTGTTTTCTCTGAAAATCTCCCAAAACTCGCCTTTATCCGAGCTCCAAATCAGTAAAAATGGAAAATGTTTTCAGAACTTAAACTCTCTGCCCAGTCATTTGCTCTATGCGATCGCGGACAACCACACGCGATCGCGAAGCACAAATTTCCACTACCCAGATTAAACCCTACGCGATCGCAGACTTTTCCACGTGATCACGATCGCGAAGCTCACACTCTTAACCCTACGCGATCGCGGACTCGTCCACACGATCGCGAAGCACAAAGTGTATGACCTCTACTTCTGCTCCACTTACTCTACGCGAACGTGACCTTCTTCATGCGTTCGCGAATAACAAACTCGCATAGCTACGCGATCGCGGACCTGTTCATGTTATCGCAAAGAACAAAATCATCACTGCCTCAAACAAGCCTATGCGATCGCAGACATTCTCATGCGATCACGTAGAAGGAAACCAGTGACAGAAAACCAGCATTCTTCAGCTGGAATGCCAAGTCCAAAATTGATCCGTTAACCATCCGAAACTCACCCGAGGCCCCCGGGACCTCAACCAAACATACCGTCAAGTCCCATAACATCCTACAAATTCATTCGAACCCTCAAATTACCTCAAACAATGCTAAAACCACGAATCATACCCCAATTCAAGCCTAATAAACTTTAAAATGTTAAGTTTCTACAAACGACGTCGGAACCTAACAAATCAAGTTCGATTGATCTCAAATTTTGCAGAGCAATCATAAATGACATAACAGACCTATTAAAATTTTCCGAATCGGATTTCGACCCCGATATCAAAAAGTCAACCCCCTCCCCCCCTCCCGTCAAACTTCCCAAAAAGTCTGACTTTCGCTATTTCAAGCCTTATTCCCCTACGAACCTCCAAATAATTTTTCGAACACGCTCCTAAGTCCAAAATCACCATACGGAGCTATTGGAATCGGCAAAATTAAATTCTGAGGTCGTTTACACATAAGTCAATATCCGGCCTACTTTTCCAACTTAAGTTTTCAATTAAGAGATTAAGTGTTACATTTCACTCTGAAATCCTTTCGAACCCAAACCAACTAACCCAGTAAGTCATAAAATAACTATAAAGTATAAATTGAGCAGTAAATAGGGGAACGGGGTTATAATACTCAAAATGACCGGCCGGATCGTTACATTCTCCCCCGCTTAAACAAAAGTTTGTCCTTGAACGGGTTTGGAATCATACCTGGAGTCTCAAATAGGTGTGGCTATTTGCTCTGCATCTCCTGATCAATCCCCCAAGTAGCTTCTCCGACTGGCTGGCCTCTCCAATGTACCTTCACTGATGTTATGTTCTTTGACCTCAACTTTCGAACCTGCAGGTCTAAAATAGCCACCGGCTCCACATCATAAGTCAAATTACCGTCCAGTTGCACTGTACTAAAATCCAGAATATGAGACAGATCCCTGACATACTTTCGGAGCATGGATACATGGAATACTGGATGAACACCTGATAGACTAGGTGGCAAGGCAAGTTCATAAGCCACCTCTCCAATTTTCTTAAGTATCTCAAAAGGCCCAATATACTGAGGGCTCAACTTGCCCTTCTTCCGGAACCTCAACACACCCTTCATGGGTGAAATCTTGAGCAGAACCTTCTCCCCAACCATTTAAGCAACATCACGAACCTTCCGATCAACATAACGCTTCTATCTAGACTGCGCCGTGTGAAGCCGCTCCTGAATTAATTTAACCTTCTCCAAAGTATCCTGATCCCAGTCAGTACCCAATAGCCTAACCTCACCTAGCTCAAACCAACCCACCGGATACCGACATTGTCTCTCATATAAAGCTTCATACAGAGCCATCTGAATGCTCGATTGGTAGTTGTTATTGTAAGCAAACTTTGCCTTTGGCAGAAATTAATCCCAAGAACCTCCAAAATCAATGACACAAGCATATATCATATCCTCCAATATCTGAATAGTGCGCTCGGACTGTTTGTCCGTCTGACGGTGAAATGTTGTACTCAACTGAACCTGTGTGCCCAATTCTCGCTACACTGCTCTCCAAAATTGTGATGTAAATTGTGTGCCCCGGTCTGATATGATGGACACTGGCACACCTTGTTGGCGAACAATCTCGCGGATATAAATATCAGCCAACCGTTTCGAAGAATAATTAATACCAACTGGAATAAAATGTGCAGATTTGGTCAATCGATCCACAATCACCCAAACAAAATCAAACTTTCTCAAAGTCCGTGGGAGCCCAACTACGAAGTCCATGGTGATACGCTCCCATTTCCACTGCGGAATTTCAAGTCTCTGAAGTAATCCTCCCAGTCTCTGATGCTCGTACTTTACCTGTTGACAATTTAAATACCGAGCTACAAAACCAACTATATCCTTTTTCATTCGCCTCCACCAATAGTGCTGCCTCAAATCCTGATACATCTTTGCGGCACCTCGATGAACGAAGTACCGCAAACTGTGAGCTTCCTGGAGAATCAACTCACGCAAACCATCTATATTAGGCACATACAGCCTGCCCTGCATCCGTAATACACCGTCATCCCCAATAGTGACCTCCTTGGCATCACCGTGATGAACCGTGTCCTTAAGGACAAGAAGATGGGGATCATCATTATGGCGCTCTCTGATGCGATCATATAAAGAAGACCGAGAAACCACATAAGCCAAAACTCGATTCAGCTCGGAAACATCCAATCTAACAAACTGGTTGGCCAAGGCCTGAACATAGAAGGCTAAAGGCCTCTCTGTTACCGGTAAGTATGCTAAGCTGCCCAAACTCTCCTCCTTACGACTCAAGGCATCGGCCACCACATTGGCCTTTCCGGGATGATAGAGAATGGTGATATCATAATCCTTAAGCAACTCTAACCACCTTCGCTGCCGCAAATTAAGATCCTTCTGTTTAAATAAATGTTGTAGACTTTGGTGATCTATATGAACCTCACAATGGACATCGTACAAGTAATGCCGCCAAATTTTCATGGCATGAACAATAGCTGCTAACTTAAGGTCGTGGACTGGATAATTCTTCTCATGTACCTTTAACTGTCTGGACGCATAGGCAATCACCCTGCCGTCTTATATAAGCACTCATTGAGACCAATACGCGACACATCACAATACACAGTATAAGACCCTGAACCTGTAGGCAACACCAATACTGGAGATGTAGTCAAAGCTGTCTTGAGCTTTTGAAAGCTCTCTTCACATTCATCCGACCACCAGAACGGAGCACCTTTCTAGGTCAATTTAGTCATAGGCGATGCAATAGATGAGAAACCTTCCACGAAGCGACGATAATAACCGGCCAAGCCGAGAAAACTCTGAATCTCAATAACTGAAGATGGCCTGGGTCAACTCTGAACTGCCTCTGTTTTCTTCGGATCCACCTTAATCCCTTCACTGGACACTATGTGTCCCAAGAATGCCACTGAGCTAAGCCAGAACCCACACTTAGCGAATTTTGCATAAAGTTTCTCCTCTCTCAGCCTCTGCAATACAGTACCCAAGTGTTGTGCATGCTCCTCCTAGCTACGTGAGTACACCAAGATATCATCAATAAATGCCACGACAAATGAGTCAAAATACGGCTGGAATACACTATTCATCAAGTGCATAAATATTGTTGGAGCATTGGTTAACCCAAAAGACATCACAAGAAATTCATAATGGCCATAACGAGTCCTGAATGCTGTCTTTAGAATATCCAAATCCCGAATGTTTAACTGGTGATACCCCGATCTCAAGTCAAATTTGGAGAATACCCTCACTCCATGAAGTTGGTCAAATAAATTATCAATACACGCCAAAGGATATTTGTTCTTGATTGTAACTTTGTTTAGTTGTCTGTAATCAATGCACATCCGCATAGTACCATCTTTCTTTTTCACAAACAAAATTGGTGCACCCCAAGGTGACACACTAGGCCTAATAAACCCCTTATCAAGGAGTTCCTGAAGTTGCTCTTTCAATTCTTTTAACTCAGCCGGTGTCATACGATACGGAGGAATAGAAATGGGCTGAGTGTCCGGCACCAAGTCAATACCGAAATCAATATCTCTGTCCGGTGGCATACTCGGCAGGTCTGCAGGAAATACATCTGGAAAGTCTCGTACTACCGGTACTGAATTAATAGTAGGAATATTTGCATCAACATCTCTCACAAAGGCCAAATATAACAAACACCCCTTTCCAACCATACGTTGGGCCTTCAAATAAAAAATTACCCTGCTAGGATAAATCTAGAGAGTCTCTCCATTCAACCTTCGGAAACCCCGACATCGCCAATGTCACAGTTTTTACGTAAGAGTCCAGAATAGCATGACATGGAGACAGCCAATCCATACCCAGAATTACATCAAAATCAACCATACTGAGTAATAAAATATCAACTCTAGTCTCCAGTTCCCCAATAGTTACCACACACGACCGATATACACAGTCCACAGTAATAATATCGCACACCGGCGTAGATACACGAACAGGTAAAACTAAAGACTCATGGGGCATATCCAATAACGAGCAAAATACGATGATACATATGAATAAGTAGAACCAGGGTCAAATAATATAGAAGCCTCCCTGTGGCACACTGAAACAATACATGTGATCACTACATCTGAAGCAACAGCATCTGGCCTGGCAGGAAAAGCATATAATCTGGCCTAGCCGCCACCTGATCGGCCTCCCCCTCTTGGGCGACCCCTAGCTGACTGACCCCCACCCCGAGCTGGTTGGACGGGTGGTGAATTAATTGGTACTAAAGTCGTAGTCTGACTTCTCTACTGTATTGGACCTCCCGAGTAACGAGGACATTGTCTCCACATATACCTAAATTCCACGCACTCAAAGCTGCTCCCTGGTACTAGTGGTGGCACTGACTGAATCGGGCCTCGAGAACCAGAATAACTGCTAGAAGTAGCCGGTGCAAATAAACCCTGAACTGAAGGAGCACGGGACGAACTCTGGGCTGGCAGGGCACTGAGAGATGACTGACCCTGATGAGAACTATATGAACCCTGGCTGGGTTATGCACCATGGTGAACTGGACGACTCGTTTGAGCGGGTCTGTAAGGACGACCCTTACCGCGGTAAAACTGACCCCCGGAAGGAACACCGCTAAAATCACCTGGACCATGAGTCCTCTTATCCTCTCTCTCTCCACTCTCTTGGATACGGACGATCTTTATCTGCCGAGCAATGTCAACTACCTCATCAAAAGTAGCACCAGATACTCTCTCCCGAGTCATAAGTAACTGTAGCTGATATGTGAGGCCATAAATGAACCTCATAATCCTCTCCCTACTAGTGTGAACCAACCAAACTGCGTGACGAGCCAACTCAAAAACTCTCATCTCGTACTGCATCACAGATATACCATACTGACGTAACTGCTCAAACTATCTGCGCAGCTCCTCTCTGCGAGACTGCGACACAAACTTCTCCAAAACGAGAATGGAGAATTCCTTCCATGTAAGTGGTACAGCACCAACCGGCCTGCACCTCTCTTAAGTCTCCTACCATCTGAAGGCATCTCCAAAAAACTGAAAAGTAGTGAACGAGACCCTACTGGTCTCCAAAATACCTGTTGTCCAAAGCATCCGCTGGCACTTATCCAAAAAACCCTGAGCAGCCTCTGACTCAGCACCGCTAAATGATTGAGGTCGAAGCCTCCCAAATCTCTCAAGTCTCCTCTGCTCATCATCTGCCATAACGGGGACTACCGGGGCCTGAGCAGCTGCAATTGTCTGGGATGGTAGTGCCCCTGGTATCTGAATTCTCTATACCACCTGATCGGGAGTACGGGCAACAGGGGTATGAGTACCTCCCCCGGCCTGAGCCGAAACCACCTGAGCAAGGCTAGTGCAAACTGTCAATATCTGGGCCAAAGTCTCTTGAAGGCTTGGAATCTCAATGGGCACAGCTGGTGCCTGAGCTGGTCCTATCGGCTCAGCTATATCTGAAATCTTCTCTTGAGCTGGAGCAATTGGTGGTGCTACAGGTGCTGCTCCAACAGCTGTACGAGTTACACGTCGACCTCTACCTCGGCCCCGACCTCTACCACGGCCCTAACTGGTGGAACTGGTGGCTGACTGTCCGATCTGGTAGTATGTGTTCTCACTATCTGTGAAAGAATAGAATAACAGAAATTTGGTTTCCGGAATCAACAATTTGCATAACAGAATACAAGAAAGTGAAATTTTCCTAAGGGTTAGGCAGCCTCTCGAAGATAAGTACAGACGTCTCCGTACCGATACACAAGACTCTACTAAACCTACTCATGACTCGTTAGACCTATGTAACCTAGGCTCTGATACCAACTTGTCACGACCCAAAATCCTAACCTGTCGTAATGATGCCTATCTCGATACTAGGCAAGCCGATAACCTCAATAAACTACAATTTCTTTTAAGTTTAAAAATATAATATTTAAACACAATACACAAGTCTCGCAAATACCGATACACACACTCCCAAAATTTGGTGTCACTGAGTACATAAGCATTTATACATTACAAGTCTGGAACACGTGGTCTATAATAATTTGAGACCAAATACAATAAACAAAAGGATAGGGAAGGAGAGACAAGGTCTGCAAAATATGGCAGCTACCTCTGAATCTCCGAAAAATCGGCTGTGTGAAAGATTCAACACCTACTGTATCCGGGATCACCTGGACCTGCACACGAAGTGCAGGGTATAGTATGAGTAAAACTAACTCAGTAAGTAAGAATAATAAATAAAGAACTGACAGTAGTGATGAGCTTCTCAGCTTAGTCCAAATACAATACTTTCCAATATAAAAGAGTAGGCATGCTCTCATGTTCAACATTTAAAACTTCACTGAAATTCCATATCAAGATTGACCGAAACAAAAAATAATGTTTTTTCGAAATTTCCAAAATAGTGATATATGACACCTGAAATGCAGCAAATAATGAAATCAATGCATTCTCTCAGAGTAACAGTCACTCAGTCCTCCCATTCACTCCAACCTCGCATTCACTCTTTCCTCACAGTCACTCTTTCCTCACAGTCGCTCATTCCTCATAGTCACTCATCACTCGGCACTTGGCACTCGCACTCAGTAGGTACCTGCAATCACTGAGGGTGTGTACAAACTCCGAAGGAGCTCCTTCAGCCCAAGCACTATATCAAGCCAATCATGGCATAAATTAATAAAATAATATGCGGTGACGTGCAGCCTGATCCATAAATATCCTCACAATTAAGCCCTCAGCCCCACCCAGTCATCAACCTCTCCAGTCTCTCGGGCTCAGAAATCATGATAATAAGCCCAAAATTGATAATATGATGTTTTACTAAATAGCAACAGATACTGAGATATGATATGAAATGAATAAACATGACTGAGTGTGAAATTACATTTTTAACATATAATTCAACCACAGAAATGACCCCAGTGGGTACCAATAATAACAGCATATGTCTAAGCATTAGTTTTAATACGAGTCTCAGCTCAATTTTCTCTAACACGTAGAGAATGTATAGATATCAACAGATAATTCAACTACACAGTCCCATGAAATTTGACCAAGTCACAATTTCTACCGTGCACGCAAACACTCCCGTCACCTAGCGTGTGCGTCACCTCAAAACCAATCACATAAAACATAATCTGGGGTTTCATACCCTCAGGACCATATTTAAAACTGTCACTTACCTCAAGCCATGTAATTCTTTATTCTGCAATGTCTTTCCTCGTGAATTGGCCTCCAAATGCTCGAATCTAGCGGCAAATAATTTTATTCAGACAATAACATTTATTGGAATTAATTCCATAACAAAATACTAATTTTCAACAAAATCCAAAATTTAGCTCAAACATCGCCTGTGGGGCGCTCATCTCGGAATCCGAAGTTGCAAAATCCGAAAGTCCATTCAACCACGAGTCTAACCAAATCAATTTTACCAAAATCCGACCTCAACTCGACCCTCAAATCTTCAAATTAAACCAAGAGGGTATTTTAAATTTTCCAACTTAATTCACCCATTAAATGCTAACAACAACCATGGATTCGGGTAATTTAACTAATATTGAGTTAAGAACACTTACCCCTTTATTTTCTCTGAAAATCTCCCAATAATCGCCTTTATCCGAGCTCCAAATCGGTAAAAATGGAAAATGTTTTCAAAACTTAAACTCTCTGCCCAGTCATTTGCTCTACGCGATCGCGGACAACCACACGCGATCGCAAAGCACAAATTTCCACTGCCCGGATTTAACCCTACGCGATCGCGGACTTTTCCACGCGATCGCGAAGCTCACTCTTTTAAATCTACGTGATCGCGGACTCGTCCACGCGATCTCGAAGCACAAAATGTGTGACCTCTACTTCTTCTCCACTTACTCTACGCGAACGCGACCTTCTTCACGCGTTCGCGAATAACAAACTCGCATAGCTATGTGATCGCGGTCCTCTTCACGCGATCGCGAAGAACAAAATCATCACTGCCTCAAACAAGCCTATGCCATCACGGACATTCTCATGCGATCGCTTAGAAGGAAACCATTTACAGAAAACCAGCATTCTTTAGCTGGAATGCCATGTCCAAAATCGATCCGTTAACCATCCGAAACTCACCCGAGGCTCCCGGGACCTCAACCAAACATACTGTCAAGTCCCATAACATCATACGTATTTAGTCGGACCCTCAAATTACCTCAAACAATGCTAAAACCATAAATCATGCCCCAATTCAAGTCTAATGAACTTTGAAATTTTAAGTTTCCACAAACGACGCCGAAACCTATCAAATCAAGTCCGATTAACCTCAAATTTTGCACACAAGTCATAAATGACATAACTGACCTATTAAAATTTTCATAATCAGATTTTGACCCCGATATCAAAAAGTCAACCCCCCGGTCAAATTCCCAAAATATTTGACTTTGCCATTTAAGGTCTAATTCCACTACGGACCTCCAAATAATTTTCCGGACACGCTCCTAAGTCCAAAATCACCATACAGGGCCATTGAAATTGTCAAAATTAAATTCCGAGATCGTTTACACATAAGTCAATATCCGATCAACGTTTCCAACTTAAGTTTTCAATTAAGAGACTAAGTGTCTCATTTCACTCCGAAATCCTTCCGAACCCGAACCAACTAACCTAGTAAGTCATAAAATAACTATAAAGTATAAATTGAGCAGTAAAAAGGGAAACGGGGTTATAATAGTCAAAACGACCGGCCAGATCGTTACATAACCCATTTCTAATTGATTTGAAGACCCACTTAAATCTCATAAAGACTACTTGACAATAAAAATTGAAGAAACCTATGGATAATATCAAGATAAAATCACAAATTCATGAGCTTCACATTTCAATTCCACATTAAAACTTGATTGGAGACTCGACCTAACCTTTAATATGCGGATTTGCATGATGGCGTTGGATAAAGAGAAGATGGGTGGAGAATGAAAAAGAGAATCCATTTACTCTGTTGGTGTGTGCCGAGAAGAAGGCAATGAGGCTCTGTAATTCAATTTCTGAATGTTGGGAACAGAGACAATGTGGGGAAGAAGACAAAAAATTGAATCTTGAAACAAACTGGAAAAAAACTAAATGGGAAAAACTAGAAAGCTAAAGAACCAAAATACTAGGGACCCAACCCCATTTGACCCGCCCAACCCATCCAAGCTTTAATGGGTTTGGGCTAGAATGATTTTGCAAATGGACTATTTTGGGCTAGCCAAGTTAATCCATCAAACATCATCAGCCCAAATGGACTCATGATGATGTCCAACCTTGAAAATACCGGTTTTACCGATTTTGTTCATGGCCGGTGAAAATTTGAACCTGAACGGTTCCGGGCCTAAGGTGCCAGGACAGGCCGGTTTTTTTTTTGTTTTTTGTATTTTGATTTTTGTATAACTATCGTAATTTATATTCAGGTAAATTAAAAGTGTAAAACATAAAAACAATCTTATAAAAAGAGTATTTGAATAAATTTCAAAGGCTTTAAAAGCCTTATATTTGAATATTTCATTAAGAATTTAAGATAAGACAATGAAGATGCAAAAGAATTTAACTTATAATTTGCAAGTTCTTTTTGTAATTCAAACTTGCAAATTAGATTTTACATTTTATAATAACTAAATTAAAGAAAAAATAGTAAATTCAAATTTGAATTATTAAATATAAATCAAGAACTTCAAAGGTTTTGCATTGCCTTAGTAAGTTTTTCATAATCAATATGAACTTCTTGGCCATCTTCTGGAGTGTTAATTTCAGATGGGTTACCATGTGTTAATATATCTCCAAGTTCCTCCTCTTCTGGTTTATTCACGTCCTTGAGTTTTTCGTTCCGATCTAATCCAATCTCTGAAACATACTAAAACTTTCAAAGCATTGCTTCTCAATTAGTGACGGGTGTCTCCTCGTTGTTTTCTTGCTTGACTAAATGCACTCTCTGATGCAATAGTTGAAATTGGCACATTTAGCACATCCCGAGCCATAGCGAAAAGAACAGAAAATTGCCTTTTATTCTCATGACACTATCCCAACAGTGAAAATTCCTTTGTGCGAGGATCTGTTTGCTTTTGCAAGTAGAATTGAAGTTCATCAATGTTCCTACTACTGGTTTGAGTGGAAGGAAATGTAGACCAAATATTATAACCATCAAGGCCTTCATCTTTATCCATATTAGCAGAAGCAGTAGAAGTAGTACAATTCATAATGGGATTAACATTGCCTACATTAATAGCAACATCATCAATTATATTTTCTTAATAATTATATAATTATTGTAAATAATAATTTAGATTGTTCATACAACAATATATACCTGGGGTTTCAGTTGGTCCAATCTCCATATAAGTATATAAAACATTGATTAATTGGTGACTGTAATAATCCGGCCGGTCATTTCGAGTATTATAATCCTGTTCCCCTATTTACTGCTCAATTTATGCTTTATAGTTGTTATATGACTTGCCGGAGTAATTGGTTGGGGTCCGATGAGGTTTTGAAATGAATTGAGGCACTTAGTCTCCAAGATGAAAAATTAAGTTGAAAAGGTTAATCGGATGTTGACTTATGTGAAAATAAACCCAAAATAAAATTTTGATGATTCCAATAGCTCCGTATGGTGATTTTGGACTTAGGAGTGTGTCCAGAAAATTATTTGGAAGTCCGTAGTTAAATTACGCTTGAAATGGCTAAAATGAAAATTTAAGTTTGGAAATTTGACCGGGGAGTTGAATTTTTTTATATCGGGGTTGGAATCTGATTCTGGAAATTTGAATAGGTTCGTTATGTCAATTATGACTTGTGTGCAAAATTTGAGGCCAATCGGACTTGATTTGCTAGGTTTCGGCATCGAATGTAGAAGTTAGAATTTCTTAGTTTCATTGGACTTGAATTGGGGTATGATTCATATTTTTAGTGTTGTTTGATATGAACTGAGGTTTCGACTAAGTTCGTATGATATTTTAGGACTTGTTGGTACATTCGGACGGGGTCCCGAGTGGCTCGGGTGTGTTTTGAGGGTGAGTTTTGAGCGAGTCTCAGCATTTCGGCACTCTAATGTTGTTCTGGAACTTTTGAAGTGCGGGGGCACATTTTAGAGTGCTGAGGCAAAGTAAAAGTGCAGACCGCAGAGGAAACGTGTGGACCGCAGAAGAAATGTGCGGACCGTAGTATTCCTCTCGCGGCCGTAGAAAGGAGATTCTGCAGATTCGATGGTCTGACTTCGGAAGCTTATATCTTTTAATCTACAAGGAATTTGGAGACGATTCGAAAACAAAAGTTGTAGCTCTTTGAGTCTAGCTTTCAAAAACTTAAACAAATCATAATTTGAACATTTGTACAAGAAGTTATGGTAAATTTATTGAAACCTGGTATTGCAGCTACTGTTGAAGTGTAACCGCACAAAACAATGCGAGGTCAGCAGAATGAGGAATCAGATTCTTGTACTATATGAATGAGGGTTAGAGTATTATTTCATATTTGGACATTGGGAGCTCGGTTTGTGGCGATGTTTTGTGGGATTTTCAAGAAATTCATCGGGGTAAGTGATTCTAACTCGGATTTGGTTAATATACATGAATATATCATTATTTTCATCATTTAATTAGTATTTTGAGATGGAAATTTAGGAAAAGTTGTAGAAATTTTATGAAACAAATTTTTGAGATTTGGATGTCGATTCATAGTTAGATTTGAGTGAAACTACCACAGTTTGACTCATAATTGAATGGGTTATCCTATTTTGTGAGTTTCGTCGAATTCCGAGACGTGGGTCCTACGGACAGTTTTTGGATGGAATTTCGGATTTTGTTGGAAAAATTAGCATTTTCATATGGAATTAATTCCTATAATTTGTATTGACTGAATTGAATTAATTATGACTAGATTCTAGGCGTTTGGAAGCCGATTCGCGAGGCAAAAGGCATTGCAAAATAAAGAATTACACGATTTGAGGTAAGTAACAGTTCTAAATTTAGTCCTGAGGGTATGAAACCCCGAATTATGTGTTATATGATCGGTTTTAAGGTGACACACATGCAGGGTGACGGGCGTGTGGGCGTGTACTGTGAAAATTATGACTTGGTCAAATTCCATGGAACAGTGTAGTTGAATAATCTGTTGTTATCTATACATTCTCCATGTAGTAGAGAAATTGAACCATAAATCATATTTAGATTTTCTGTTGGCACTGTAGGGACCCTCAGAGATCGTGTACAAGTTAATCTATCTGCTAAATTGTTGTTTTGTACTCAGTCACAGTTTACTTGTGTATTTTATCTCAATCTCTATTGTTCCTTGTTGATACATTATATCATTTCTGTTGGGGCTGATTTTCATGATTTTTGAGAGCCCGAGAGACTGGAGAGATTTATGACTGAGTGAGGCTGAGGGCCTGATTGTGAGATATTATACTATAGCACGTGAGTTGTCCGTGCAGCACATGAGTTGTCCGCGCGGATCCAGATATTATACTATAGCACATGAGTTATCCGTATAACACGTGAGTTGTCCATGCGGATCCAGATATTATACTATATCACGTGAGTTGTCCGCGCGGATTATAGCGGTTGGGTTGAAGGAGCCCCTCCGAAGTATGTACACACCCCCAGTGAGCGCAGGTACCTACTGAGTGCGAGTGCCGAGTGCTGAGTAAATGGAAGGGCTGAGTGACTGTGGTCCTGAGAGTATGCATTTGATTTCATTATTGTTGCACTTCAGCTGTCATATATCACTGTTGTTTTTAAATTTCTGAGAGATATTATCTTCTGTTCTAGTTGAACTTGATATGAAATTACTGTTGGGCCTTAATTCTTGAACTTGCAAGCATGTCTACTTTCTTATGTTGGAAATTATTAAAATTGGACTTAGTTGTGAAGTTTGTCACTATCTTCAGTTCTTTATTTAGTATTATTACTTGCTGAGTTAGTTGTACTCATACTACACTCTGCACTTCGTGTGCAGATCCAGGTGTTCCCGGACACAATGGGTGTTGATTTCTTACAGTTAATTTTTCGGAGATTCCGAGGTAGTTGTTTGACGCCCGCAGACCTTGACTCTCTTTCTTTCAGTTATTGTACTGTTTTATATTTTTCAGACAGTGTGTTTATCAATCAGACTTTGTTATCATTTAGACGATCATATATTCAGTGACACCGAATTTTGGGAATGTATTTTATGTGAGTAATTTGTGAGATCTTCTATGAAATTCAAATATTATGTTTTCAAACTTAAAAGGAATTGTGGTTTATTGAGGTTGTCGGCTTGCCTAGTATTGAGATAGGCTCCATCACGACAGGTTAGGATTTTGGGTCGTGACAGTGACAATTAGACATCTTAACAGAAGGATTTAAAACAACACCAATTAAGTAAATAGGAGGAATTGGAAAGAAATATTTTTCGTATTTTTCTTGCATTTTTTCAACAGCATCCTTATATTTTTCTTTCTTCTTAAATTCAGAGAGTAGAAAAGAAATTCCAGCTATATCTACTAAAGCCATAGTAACAGTAGGGTAATATGCTCCAGAAAACTCAACAGTAGTTGTATAAAGTTTATGCAAAAATTTAACAACATCATTAATGGCCTCCCAAGTATTAGTTGTTAACATACAGTGTGGATCAGTACAATGCGCATTAGCAACTTCAGTTATCGGCAATCTATATGTAACGACCCGACTGGTCGTTTTAAGTATTACAATCCCGTTTTCCAGTTTACTTCTCAAATTGGGCTTTACAGTTGTTGTGTGACTTGCTGGGGCAATTGGTTTGGGTCTGGTGAGGTTTTGGAATGAATTGGAACACTTAGTTCCACGATTTAAAGCTTAAGTTAAAATAGTGACCGGATGTCGACTTATGTGTAAACGACCCCAAAATGGAGTTTCGATGATTCCAATAGCTCCGTATGGTGATTTTGGACTTAGGAGCGTGTCCGAAAAATTATTTGGAGGTCCGTAGTGGAATTAGGCTTGAAATGCCGAAAGTTAAATTTTTGGAAGGTTTGACCGGGGTTTGACCTTTTGATATCGAGGTCGGAATCATATTTTTGAAATTGGAATAGATTTGTTATGCCATTTATGACTTGTACGCAAAATTTGAGTTCATTCCGGATTGACTTGCTATGTTTCGGCATCAAACCTAGAATGCTCGATGTCGATTCTTCAAGAATATGTGATATCACATTATGAAAATGAGCTCCAAAATCAGTTTTGATTAAAGTATTAGATCCGTATTGAAATTATGGAGCCATAACAAAAAGAATCATTGAATTCGGACATCGTATGAGAGAGTTATGCTTATTTCCGTGTCTGGAACGATTTTTCCGTCTCCGCGAGCGCCCAAGGTATCGTGGGGCGCTAGCCCTGGCGCTGGGAATTTTGGGATGCAGGAAACTGTGCCACATGCAGCGCCCCACGCTACCTATGATGCCCGAAATAGCTGAGGGTCTATAAAATAGGGTTCTTGCCATTTTTACTCATTTTTGAGTTTATGGAGCTCGGGTTAGGCGATTCTTGGGAGATGTTTACGGGAAAACATTGGGGTAAGTGTTACTTATCCTATATGGATTATATTTCATGATTCCATATTCATTTACATCATGAATCCGTGAATTTATGGAAGCAAAATCAGATTTTTATAAAATCTTCCAAAAATATAAAATGAAGATTTGAAGGTCAATCCGATGTCGGAATTTGATAATTTTTGTATGGTTGGACTCGTATCGGAATGGGTGTTCGGATTTTGTAATTTTTGTCGGGTTCCGATACGTGGGCCCCACAGACGATTTTTGAGCTAAATTTCGGATTTTTATGAAAAATTAGCATTTTCATATGGAATTGATTCCTATACCTTGTGTTGATTGTATCGAATTACTTTGACAAAGATTCAAGGCGTTCGGAGGCCGAATCACGAGGAAAAGGTTTATTGGAATAAAGAATTTGCTTGGATTGAGGTAAGTAACGATTGTAAATCTAGTCCTGAGGGTATGAAACCCCTGATTTCGTATCATTCTACTATTTTGAAGTGACGCACATGATAGGTGACGGGCGTGTGGACGTGCACTATTGGGGATTTGTGACTTGGTTCGTCCCGTAGCAACTGTAAAGTTGCATACTTTGTTGAAACCATTGATACTTATATTTTTTAGAAAGCTTTTCTGTAAATTGGGCTGAATGCCATGTTTAGGCCTTGCGCCAATGCTGTTTGAACCCTTAGGGGCTGTTTCTTACCATCCTCTCACTGTTTATGGATTGAAAATTTTATACTCAGTCATGGTTACATTTGTTTACCGCATAACTCAGTTTTATGACTCTATTTTGATGCATATAAATGTTTTGGGTCGAATGCCCTATTTTACTGAAATGCCCGAGTGGCTTGATTTGTGAGGATGAGTGTGGATCGGGCTTGCCCGCCTGCAGCATACTTATAACTGAGTGAGGCCGAGGGCCTGATTTGTGAGGATGAGTGTGGATTGGGGCTGCTCGCCTGCAGCATACTTTACTATTATCGCACGTGAGTTGTCCGTGTAGATTATAGCGCTTGGGCTGAAGGAGCCCCTCCGAAGTCTGTACAAACCCCCAGTGAGCGCAGGTACCTACTGAGTGCGAGTGCCGAGTGCCGAGTGTTGAGTGACTGGGAGGCATGAGTGATTGTGAGGTATGCCCGAGTGGTACGAGTGATTGTGAGGTATGCCCGAGTGGTACGAGTGATTGTGAGGTATGCCCGAGTGGTACGAGTGATTGTGAGGTATGCCCGAGTGGTACGAGTGATTGTGAGGTATGCCCGAGTGGTACGAGTGATTGTGAGGTATGCCCGAGTGGTACGAGTGATTGTGAGGTATGCCCGAGTGGTACGAGTGATTGTGAGGTATGCCCGAGTGGTACGAGTGATTGTGAGGTATGCCCGAGTGGTACGAGTGATTGTGAGGTATGCCCGAGTGGTACGAGTGATTGTGAGGTATGCCCGAGTGGTACGAGTGATTGTGAGGTATGCCCGAGTGGTACGAGTGATTGTGAGGTTTCCCGAGGGGCTGTATATGAGTGATGTTCTGCCCGAGGGGCTATTTATGATTTTATCACTGAATTGCATAGCATTGGCATGTACACATGAAAATACAGGCATAGAGATGTATGTTTCCTCATGCTGTACAACATCACATCATTCATGATTTCTCACATATTTTTGACAGATGGGCATAGTGATGCATTTGTTTTACACGGGTTATCCGGAAGGAAAATGAAATATATTATTTATTATTGAGAATATTTTTGGAGAACTTTATTGTTTTCAAACTATTCATATTATGGGCAACTTCGGCAAACAATTTAGATTTTTACTGATGTATTTATAAGAAAGAACTACTATTTTTGAAATCATTATCTGGCTGAGTATTTTATCCCTGAGTTACTTCTGGTATTATTTGCTTTATGTTGTTATGGATTGTTGTGTACTATTGGTTGTGGACCCGACCTTGGTAGAAACTAGTCACTACTTTCAACCTACGGCTAGGTTTATTGCTTACTCAGTACATGGGGTCGGTTGTACTGATACTATACTTCTGCACATTGTGTACAGATATTGGTTGTTGTTGTTGTTGTGCTCGATGGTTGCGGGACTTGAAGATGTACATGTGTTCCTGTTGTAGCTACATCTTGTTCAAGGTAGCCTTAGATTTATAAAAGCTCTGTTTATGTATTATTCAAACCGACTATGTATTTATTTCATTTCTGTTTTGTATACTCTATTATTAGAAGCTCGTGATTTGTACTACCAGTTCTTGGGAGGATGTATCGATTTTAGATATTTTCTTTTAATTAATTTCATTGGAATTGGATAGTTGGAAATTGGCTTACCTAACGGGTTGGGTTAGGTGCCATCACGACTAGTGGGTCTTTGGGTCGTGACAAGTTGGTATCAGAGCTCTAGGTTCATAGGTTCTACAAGTCATGAGCAAGTGTCTAGTATAGTCTTAAGGATCGGTATGATGACGTCCATACTTATATTCGAGAGGCTACAAGACATTTAGGATAATTTCCCATCTTTCTTTCCTTATCGTGCGGAATTGATTCAGCTTGAAATATAACTCTTTGAATTCCTTCCATGTATTCGTATGCGCACACGAGCGCTCGGTATCAGCTATGCATCGCCGTCTTATGATTCTTTGAATGAGGTTCGAGGTGTATATTCTGTGTTTTGGTGATGGGCCAGTCTGGAGGACTTGAGGCCATGGTTAGACCGTAGCTTAGGCTCGGTAGCTTTAGTTGTAACCCGTACATTTGGACTCATATGTCCGGTAATATCCCTATGAGTGGAAGTTGTGGCTCGATGAGAGGCGGAATGGCTTTGTGATGAGTATGATGTAAATGCGGGATTTGTTAAGACGATTTGAATATGATGAGAAGTGTTTCCTTGAAATATAAAAGAAAGGCCATTGGATGATTGATTTTTGAATTGATGTGGCATACAGTCTGCAGTATGAATGTTTTGAAGGATCTTTTATATTATTAAACTTTTGGGGTAAATTAAATTCTCATATCTGGGTAATGCGTTGGACGTAGATTGACTAAGTGATTGCATAGTAATTGTGACTGCGAAAAAGATATAACAAGATACCAGATTGAAGCCAAGCAGGTGGATTATCCCCTGCGGAGTAATCTACGTAGGAGTATTCCTTATGATGTGAGTGGAGAGTTTCTTTTCTAACGACGGGGTGTATGGGTGGATATTTGAATCTGAATCTGGTTGAGAAAGTTTATTTGTGTGCTAAGAGGATGAATACGAGTTTAGCGGATGATTGAGGTATTTTTATGGTTGGCATTGTATGAACTTGGGAAGAAGTTTCATTGGACTGACTGTGGAATTATGGCAGTAAGAGAGTATTGGTATTGTGATTTATGGAATGTTTTAATCTATGGCTTTGAGCCAAGTGGGGGAGTCTGCTATTGACAATTTGATTTCATGGTTAGGTGTTAAATTTTAATTTTGGTCCGAGGCATACTTGTGGGTTAGCTATGATTTGCAAAAGTTGAGATCAAGGATGACTCAAATAAAGAAATTTCTGGTTAAGGATTATATTGCACGTATGAGTATATGAAATACGTGGGATGAGTGAGTTGTTATTGGTGAATGATGTAGTGCGCATGGAGTATGAATTTGATATGTGGTGTTAAAGTAGAGTTACTTCTTTGAGTGTTGTGGTGCTAATGGGGCACGTGTCTTTTGGCCCATTTGGGCGGTGCAATTAGATTTGAGCAAAGTGGGTGACTCCCGAGAAAAATTTCAGTGGGTTGAGAATTATATATAGCAATTGAGAATATTTCCAGACTTGTGTATGGATAAAATCCAAGATTTGCGTTTGATGGTGCCTGGACTTGCGAAAATTCTATATGACTAAGGATTCTACATTTTTGTATAAGGAAGGTAAGAAGAACAATTTCAAATTCACATAAGGTATTCTCAAAGTGAGTGTTATAGTTGTGGTATTTTTGAAGGTGCTTAAGAAGAATACATTTGCTTATGGGCCGTAGGGTGTTGTGGTTCTTTGCTAAGGTTTGCAGGGTGAGTTGTGGTTAAAGATCATGGTATTTTAGCAAGAAGAAATATCAATCTGAAGACAAATTCGGAAGGGACTCGAAGAAAATAGGACAACTGGGTAGTAGGTTAGATTAGTATAGTAATGGATATGATCGGTTCTTTGGGTGCTTATGATGTGGGGGTTTTCTATAGGTGCTTTGTGGCAATACACCTGGACTTGGCGACCTGTGTGGCTTGGATGAATTGGAGAGATTCGGTCCTAGTGGCTTGGTTGTGCAAATGGATTCCAAAGAATTCTTGATGGTTTCTACCGGTATGAAGAACGTGTTATGTATTGTGATTTCCTCCTGGAAAGAAGCAAGAGAAAGGCTTATAACTAAAATGGTATGTAAATTATTGGTGACTCAAAGTTGATAATAAGATTTTTGTATTTTTCACATGATGGCATGATAGATACAGTGTGTTGTGTGGGATTAAGGTTGGTTTGTGCAAGGTCACGGTTTAGCCTTGAAAGGGAGGTCATAAATTCCTAGAGGCATGAACAGTTTTCGTTGTCTAGATGAATACTATTATTACTTGGTGTTATATGAGAAGGGGGCAGACTTTCGAAGGCGCATTGTATTTTAACTTACGGATGTATAAATTGGTATTGCGTTACTCACACTGTTGATAGAATGCTTATATTCAAATTTTGACAAGTGGCATGGAAGAATTTTTAAAGTATTTCTCATGGATGATCATGTATGAGAGAGGTGTTAGACATTTGGGCGGTGGAGATGGAATCAAATATGGTGATTCATGAGTTCTATGGATTTAGAGATTGGGAGTTCTCAGGAGCGGATTGTTTCATGGTTGTGGACAGTGAAGTGGTGGGCGTAGCTAGCCAGATGATAGAATGTGTTATGATTCAGTCATTATGGAGTTTCGGAAGAATTTTTATCTATTTGTGGGTAACCCGAGTTGATTTGGCGGTCCATTGGTAGGCCCAATTAAGATATGTATTCTACACCGAGCCGGAATAGTTGGCTCCATACGGCTATTGTTGAGGGATGTGTCATTCGGTTGATGTTGAGCTTATTCGTGTTCTCAGATGATCTGTGAGTTGCTCCTTCATGCTACGAGGTGTTGTGATTCATTGGTTATATGCATAGATGGTGCGGTCCTATTTGAGTTTTATAGTGGAATTTGAGCGTGATGAGTATTTGGATATTGCATGATCGATTGCGTAATGGTTATGTTCTTTCAGGTTTTGTGTGGCATTTTTGTAATTTACCTCTTCGTCGTTATTGATTTTGAACAGGGTGGCTCGGGGTATAATATATGGACCAACGTTTGGATGGGGACACACATTGCACCGGAGCTATGTTAAGGTATGAACCTTGTGTTAGAATCGGGTGATGGTTCTACGGTGTATGATGAATTTTCAGCATTTCGTTGTGGCGGTAGTTATTAATATTGCAGGGCAGTTCTCTCACTTGAGTCATTTTTCATGACTAAGTACATATGAATTGTTGCGTATTGGTGCACAGATGGCACGGGTGGTGGCTCTGGGTTATATTGGTGCGGCATGTCTATGGAAATAGTTGTGTTTAGTAATATAAGGTCATTGGACCTCGAATGTGTACTATCATGTTTGATTACGGTATGTTAGGGGGGATAATATTGAAAGTCGGCTCAAAAAGTGATTATGGTTCTGGTTGGGGCGAGAGAGCTCTGTGACATGTTTATTTCGCGTGTTTCTTTTATTATCAACAGTGTACGAAGGTTTTGGGATGAGGTTTGGTTCGATATGGGTTTAATACTAGTATGCAGTTGGTTTTGGAGTAGTCACTGTGATCAGGAATGGTGCTACG
The DNA here is from genome assembly GCA_000715115.1 of Nicotiana otophora. Classification (NCBI taxonomy): domain Eukaryota; kingdom Viridiplantae; phylum Streptophyta; class Magnoliopsida; order Solanales; family Solanaceae; genus Nicotiana; species Nicotiana otophora. The sequence continues at coordinate 71,027 of AWOL01S0027847.1, read as the reverse complement.
AGCAAGCGAGTTGTGTTATATGTTGGTTGATTATATCTGTGGTGATAGTTATGGCTTGATACAGCTTGTTCAAACTCATAAAGTGTGTAAATGTAAGATTCGTGTCTTGAAAGAAATTCTAAAGGTTGGAAATTAAATTTCAAGGTTTATGGGCTAGAGTTAAATTAATGAATTCAATTGGATTATGTTGTCAAGCCTATATGGAATAGGGTGACGTGGGTTCACCCCCGAGTACGTGTGTGGTAAGATGGAACAGTGATTTGATGGCTTGGAAACAACTCTTGGCACGTTCGAGGATGAACGTATGTTTAAGTGGGAGAGAATGAAACGATCCGGCTGGTCGTTTCAAGTATTCCAACCCTGTTTCCCCATTTACTTCTCAAATTGGGCTTTACAGTTGTTGTGTGACTTGCCGGGGCAATTGGTTTGGGTTTGGTAAGGTTTTGGAATGAATTGGAACACTTAGTTCCAAGGTTTAAAGCTTAAGTTAAAATAGTGATCGGATGTCGACTTATGTGTAAACGACCCCGGAATGGAGTTTCGATGATTCCAATAGCTCCGTATGGTGATTTGGACTTAGGAGCATGTCCGAAAAATTATTTGGAGGTCCGTAGTGGAAATAGGCTTGAAATGCCGAAAGTGTAATTTTGGAAGGTTTGACCGGGTTTGACCTTTTGATATCGAGGTCGGAATCATATTTTTGAAATTGAAATAGCTTTGTTATGCTATTTATGACATGTACGCAAAATTTGAATTCATTCCGGATTGACTTGCTATGTTTCGGCATCGAACCTAGAATGCTCGATGTCGATTCTTCAAGCATATGTGGTATCACATTAATACAATGAGCTCCAAATTCAGTTTTGATTAACGTATTATATCCGTATTGAAATTATAGAGCCACAGAAAAAAGAATCATTGAATTCGGACATCGTATGAGAGAGTTATGCCTATTTCCGTGTCTGGAACGATTTTTCCGTCGCCGCGAGCGCCCAGTGTAGCGTGGGGCGCTAGCCCTGGCGCTGGGAATTTTGGGATGGTGGAAACTGCGCCACAGGCAGCTCCCCACGCTATCTGTGACGCCTGAAATAGCTGAGGGTCTATAAAATGGGGTTCTTGCCATTTTTACTCATTTTTGGGTTTATGGAGCTCGATTTAGGCGATTCTTGGGCAATTTTCACGGGAAAACATTGGGATAAGTGTTCCTTATCCTATAATGATTATATTTGATGATTCCATATTCATTTACATCATAAATCCGTGAATTTATGGAAGAAAAATTAGATTTTTATAAAATCTTTCAAAAATATAAAATGAAGATTTGAAGGTCAATCCGATGTTGGAATTTGATAATTTTTGTATGGTTGGACTCGTATCGGAATGGGTGTTAGGATTTTGTAATTTTTGTCGGGTTACGATACGTGGGCCTCACAGGCAAATGTTGAGCTAAATTTCGGGGTTTTATGGAAAATTAGCATTTTCATATGGAATTGATTCCTATACCTCGTGTTGATTGTATCGAATTATTTTGACTAAGATTCGAGGCGTTCGGAGGCCGAATCACGAGGAAAAGGTTTATTGGAATAAATAATTTGCTTGGATTGAGGTAAGTAACGATTGTAAATCTAGTCCTGAGGGTATGAAACCCTGGATTTCGTATTATTCTATTATTTTGAAGTGACGCACATACTAGGTGACGGGCGTGTGGGCATGCACTATTGGGGATTTGTGACTTGGTCTGTCCCGTAGCAGCTGTAAAGTTGCATACTTTGTTGAAACCAATGATACTTATATGTTTTAGAAAGATTTTCTGTAAATTAGGCTGAAAGCCATGTTTGGGCCCTGCGCCAATGTTGTTTGGACCCTTAGGGGCTGTTTCTTACCATCCTCTCACTGTTTTTGAATTGAAAATTTTATACTCAGTCATGGTTACACTTTCTTACCCTATAACTTAGTTTTATGACTCTATTTTGATGCATATAAATGTTTTGGGCCGAATGCCCTGTTTTACTGAAACGCCCGAGTGGCTTGATTTGTGAGGATGAGTGTGCATCGGGGTTGCCTGCCTGCAGCATACTTATGACTGAGTGAGGCCAAGGGCCTGATTTGTGAGGATGAGTGTGCATCGGGGTTGCCTGCCTGCAGCATACTTTATTATTATCGCACGTGAGTTGTCCGTGCAGATTATAGTATTTGGGCTGAAGGAGCCCCTCCGGAGTCTGTACACACCCCCAATGAGCGCAGGTACCTACTGAGTGCGAGTGTCGAGTGCCGAGTGTTGAGTGACTGGGAGGCATGAGTGATTGTGAGGTATGCCCGAGTGGCAAGAGTAATTGTGAGGTATGCCCAAATGGCAAGAGTGATTGTGAGGTATGCCCGAGTGGCACGAGTGACTGTGAGGTTGCCCGAGGGGCTGTATATGAGTGATGTTCTATCCGAGGGGATGTTTATGATTTTATCACTGAATTGCATCACATTGGCATGCACACATGACATACAGGCATAGAGATGTATGTTTTCTCATGTTGTACAACATCACATCATTCATGATTTCTCACATATTTTTGACAGATGGGCATAGTGATGCATTTGTTTTACATGGGTTATCCGGAAGGAAAATGAAATATATTATTTATTATTGAGAATATTTTTGGAGAAATTTATTATTTTCAAACTATTCATATTATTGGCAACTTTGGCAAACAATTTGGGTTTTTACTGATGTATTTGAAAGAAAGAACTACTATTTTTGAAATTATTATCTGGCTGAGTCTTTTATCCCCGAGTTACTTCTGGTATTATTTGCTTTATATTGTTATGGATTGTTGTGTACTATTGGTTCTGGACCCGACCTTTGGTAGAACGTCGTCACTACTTTCAACCTACGGCTAGGTTTGTTACTTACTCACTACATGGGGTTGGTTGTACTGTTACTACTCTTCTGCACATTGCGTGCAGATGTTGGCTATTGTTGTTGCTGTGCTCGATGGTTGCGGGACTTGAAGATGTACCTGCGTTCCTGTTGTAGCTACCTCTTTTTCAGGGTAGCCTTAGATTTATAAAAGCTCTGTTTATGTTATTCAAACAGACTATGTATTTATTTTATTTCTGTTTTGTATACTCTATTCTTAGAAGCTCATGATTTGTACTACCCGTTCTTGGGGAGATGTATTGATTTTAGATATTTTCTTTTAATTAATTTCATTGGAATTGGATAGTTAAAAATTGGCTTACCTAACGGGTTGGGTTAGGTGCCATCACGACTCGTGAATTTTTTGGTCGTGACACTATATTTGTAGAAACATTTTAAAAATAAGTATGTATAATTCCATCTAGTAACAATTTGATCTAGCATGAATCTGGGGTTAAAGTTATATTCGGTACACTTTGTATTAAATTCCCTAATTCTAGATTGTCTATTATTTCCTTGAATAACACCAACTGCTCTTCTAACATGAGTAATCATAGTCGAAAATAAATCAAGGCCACTTTTAACAATTAAATTATAAACTTGACATGCACACCTAACATGAAACTTTTCGTCAAGTGGTGGTTTCAAATGCAGTCTTAATATTGAAATAGCGGCATTATTGTTAGAAGCATTATCAAAAGACATACACAATACTTTTTTATTAAGATTGTAAAATGTAACAACTTCGTAAATAGTAGTACTTATAAAAATACTAGTATGACTTTGATATTCATCAAATTTAAAAGCGATAATACGTTTTTGCATACAATAATTATCATCTATCCAATGACATGTAATTGTCAAATAATCATTTTCATTAAGAGCATGGCCAATATCAGAAATTAGAGAAACTCTACAAGGAAGGTGGTCAAACAAATAATGTATGTATGTTTGATATTGTCCATGAAGTCTAAAGATATCAGATCTGCAAGTACTTCTAGGGATACCTTTAAAGAAATGATTATAAATCCTTTGAATATACATAATAAGATATGATGAAAAAGCAAAAGAAAAAGGTAGATAACCCAAAGCAATCATTTTTACTAACTCCTCACGATCCTTCATTTTATCATATTTCATAAGTCCTTCAGTACTAGAGTTTAGAGTTCCTTGATTTTCATCTAAATCAGAGCCCCATTCTATAGGATGAGTAATTCTCATATGTCTACTAAGTGTCCCAGTCCCCCATAAACTTCATCCAATCTTATGTTTAAAATCATCTTTAAAAATTTTGCATCTAGCTGTACCAGAATTCTCTATTTTCTCAAAATATTTCCAAACTTTACTTCTCCTTCTCTGATTACTAGTCGGGGCCATAAGTGGTCTACTACTAGTGCTATGACCACCACGCCTAGTATAAACTCCAACACTACTAGGTGTAAGTGGTGTCTCATCTTCAATTTCTAATTCATTATCTTCTATACCGAAATCTTCCTGTAATTGTTCATAATCTATATTATTTTGAGGTGATGTTTCAGAAACATGTGTAAAGTCATTTAAATTATTACTAGAAGTTGAAGTAGTACCTCTTTTTCTATTTTTCCGATTACCCCGATTAGCAACCTTATTACAAACTCTTTTTGCAGCATTAAACATATTGTGAAAATTTAACTACTAATAAAAATTAAATATACAAATAAAATATTAAATAAGAAAAAGAGTTGGAAGGAGTGCACCGAATTCCACAATAAATTGAACACTTGATGATTTTTGAAGTCTTGAAATTAAATTTCGCAACTCCGATGTTACCATGAAGAAACGTCAATTGTTCAAAGTTCAAACTTCAAATAATACCATAAATGAAATTCCGAAAACAATGAGAGCCAAATAGTTGATTGCAATTAGGTAAAGAATGAGAGAATGACAAATTAACAATTGAGAATTTGGATTTGAGAATTGAGAGATAAGTGAAGAAATGAAGGGGAGGGGGGGGATATATTTATAGTTTTTAAAATGGCTAAATTAGTAAATACTAAAAGTATTATTTTTGAAAAACAATGCCCAAAAAGGACTATACTTACAAAATAGCCGTTGGGCAACGTTCAAAATGGCAGCCGACCGTTGCCAACTATATTTAAAAAAAAATTATTTATAGCCGTTGAACCTGCCCGGTCCGGTTAACCGGTTCGAATTTGACTTGATAGTACCGGTTCGGACCGGTCCAGTTAACTGGTTCCCCTATCCTGCTGGGCACAATCTGTTCCCCGTCCCAACCTAGCCCTGCCCGGCCCCCTACCTACCGGTCCGATCCAGACTAAAATCGGTCTGGGTTGGTTCGGAACTGGGTCAACCCGGCCCGTTTGACACCATATTTTAAACCCAAGTGAACTTTGGGCAGAGTTGGGCAATGACCCATTTAATGAGGCAACCCATTTTGACTAGCCCAAATACAGCCCATTTGCCACCCCTACTAGGTATCTATGAGCGAAATAATTCAATTTATTTTAACGATTTGAAAGGATTTCAAATTGTATGGGAATTAATAAATGGCCATAATTTTTCAAGAGAAGAAAATGGTGTGAGATGAGGAAGAACAGCGGTTGGATTGGGGGGGGGGGGATTCAAAGAGGAACCAAATAATGTTAAAAAGAAAGAAAACAATAAAATTTTGCATTTGTCATCTAAATAAGGATTGTAAACGCTCTTATAGTTTTTGTTAATCTCGCGCGTGCCACGTTGCAAAAAAAGTATCTTAGACACATTTTAGAAAGGTTAAGTGTGTAAAATAATTTTCGTCCGCAAAAAGTATGTAACGGGGATTTGGTCTATAGTTCAGATTGTAACTTATATATTTTGGGGCAATTGCCCATTTAATGGGGCAGCTTATCTTAACTATCCCAAATACAGCCCAAACAACCTATTTTCCACCCCTACTACGGATCTATGGGAGAAAATAATTCAACTGATTTTAACGATTTGGAAGGATTACAAATTGTATCGGAATTAATAAATGGCCATAATGTTTNATGCAGGTAACTGTAAATTGTTTACAAAGAATAAACCAAAAGGCAGATACAAAACCTTTGCCGAGATATTACTGTCACATAGATATTTGCAAATGAGATCAGTTTCGAACTGTGTACATTGAGGAGGGAAACAAGAAACCAGAAGTCAAGTTATGTGATACAGCTACAGAAAACAAATATAAAAAATGAGAGTATCACAGACAAATAGGAAGCAGCACCTGAAATTTGCAGTAAATGATGATGCTTTTAGCCTCTGAAAAGGGGGAAGTCTTCAGCAAGGTCATCAGATCTTTCATCCTGAAATCAATTGAGTAAATTTGTAGCTTTCAGTTTTTTTTTTTTTTTTTTTTGGGGGGGGGGGGGGGGAGGGGGTCAAAGAAGAACCAAATAATGTTAAAAAGAAAGAAAAAAGAATCAAATTTTGCATTAGTCATCTAAATATGGATTGTCAACGCTCGTATAGTTATTGTTAAGCACCTGCGTGTGTAACGACCCGACCGGTCGTTTTGAGTATTATAACCTCATTCCCTCATTTACTTCTCAAGTTATGCTTTACAGTTATTTTATGACTTATCGGGTTAGTTGGTTCGGGTCCGGAAGGATTTCGAAGTGAAATGAGACACTTAGTCTCATAATTAAAAAACTTAAGTTGGAAAAGTCGGTCGAATGTTGACTTATGCGTAAATGACCTCGAATTTGAATTCTGATGAATGTAATAGCTCTGTATGGTGATTTTGGACTTAGGAGTATGTAACGACCCGATCGGTCGTTTTGAGCTCTAGAGCGTCGTTCGGCGATTTGAGGCCTTGAATAGTTTCACTTCAGGTAGTATGACTTGCACGTATGGTCAGAATTGAATTTCGGGAAGTTCGGAGTTACTTTGGGAAGAAAATTCTACTTTCGAAAGCCTTAAGTTAGAGGAATTGACTAAAGTATGATTTTTGAGTAAACGACCTCGGAATCGGGATTGGAAGGTTCCAACAGGTTTGTATGATGATTTTGGACTTGGGCGTATGTTCGGATCGGGTTTTGGATGACCCGGGAGCGTTTCGGCGCCTATTATGGAAGTTGGCATTTTGGAAGAATTTCCTAAATTTTGGTTGAAGTGAATTTCAATGTTATTGACGTCCGCTTTGGATTCCGAGCCTGGGAATAGCTCTGTATGGTAATTATGGTATTGGAAGCGCGTCTGGATGTGGATTTGGAGGTCCGTAGGTCATTTTGAGGTCATTTGGCGAAAGCTGGAATTTGAAGATTTTTGAGGCGTTTGACCAGGAGTCGAGTTTATGATATTAGGGTCAGATTCCTATTCCGAAAGTTGGAGTAGGTCCGTAATGTCAATTATGACTTGTGTGCAAAATTTGAGGTCAATCAGACGTGATTTGATAGGTTCCGGCATCGAATATAGAAGTTTGAAGTTCTAAAGTTCATTAAGCTTGGAATGGGGTGCGATTCATTAATTCGTCGTTGTTTGATGTTATTTGAGGCCTCGAGCAAGTTCATGTTATGTTTTTGGACTTGTGTGGATGTTTGGTTTGGAGCCCCGGGGGCTTGGGTGAGTTTCGAAGTGGCTTCGGATTGTTTTGTTAAGACGTTGGATTGCTGGTTTTGGTATGATCACAATTGTGATGTTTTGGTCGCAAATGCGATCATCGCATTTGCGAGGCAGTGTTCGCATTTGCGAACCTGGGCTACTGAGGGAATGGATCGCATTTGCGACAGTATGGTCGCTTTTGCGAAGTCTGAAGAGTTCGCATTTGCGAACTCTGTATCGCATTTCGATGAAGGCCCACTCTGTCAGGGGTTGCATTTGCGATGATTTGTTCGCATTTGCGAACCCCCCGTCGCAAATGCGACATCTGCGACTGGAGCCAAGGGCTTTTATTCCGAGACTTAGCTCATTTATCTCATTTTCCACTTGGACTTAGGCGATTTTTGAGAGCAGTTTGAGAGGGGGTTCCATCATCATCAAGAGGTAAGTGATTTCTTCTAGTTGTGAGTGAAATACAAGGTTTATACATGGATTAAGACATGAAAATTTGTAAAAATTTGGGATTTTGAAGAAAAACCTAGAAATTGGTATTATTTGATTTTGACCACGAATTTGGGCCTGGAATTGAGAATAAATTATATATTGGAGTTCGTAATGCCATGGGTAGTGTTTATCTTCGAAATATTTTCGGAATCCTGGCATGTGGGCCCGATGGTTGCTTTATCGAATTTTTGAGCGGAGTTAGAAATTGTTATAAATTAATTAATTATGAGTATTAGAGTATATTTTGATTGGGTTGCATCTTATTTGACTAGTTTTGGAACGGCGGTCATTGGGTTGAGATGTTAGAGCGACGTTGGAGCCAGTAATGGAACTTCGGAGCGAGGTAAGTCTCATGTCCAACTCTGTGAGGGGAAAATTACCCCTAGGTGATATGTTTGATGTGTGCTACTTATTGTGGGGACTACATACGCGCGAGGTGACGAGAGCCCGTACGTAGCTACATTCATGTTATTGTCCGGGTAGACTTAGGTTCACATCATGCTATAGCTGTACTATTTGAGTAGTCTCTCTCTTATTAATTCGCCTTCTTTACATTCTATTTGCGACTAGGCTTGCTATTATAGAGGCTTTGCGGGTTCAGATTAGCCATCAGATAATATTCCTCCTCTTACGGCATGGCTCCGGTATATATATGTTTCAACGAAAGGTTTTCATTAAATAAATTACAATTCACACGTTTATTTGTGAGTGGGGTCAAGGACCCATCAAAGCTTCTTATTCTAATGGGATCGGGCCGTTCGCCTCGGTAGGATTATGTATTTCACTTCTTATGGGATCGGGCCGTTCGCCTTGGCAGGAAATTTGTATTTCACTTCTTATAGGATCGGGTCGTTCGCCTCGGCAGGAAATTTGTATTTCACTTCTTATGGGATCGGGTCGTTCGCCTCGGCAAGATTTATGTACCACACTCTCATGGGAGCGGGTCGTTCGCCTCGGCAGGTTAATTGATTTATCATATGGTTAGGGTCGTTCGACCCTCGGCAGTGCACAATTTTATTATTATGTTGGATAAGGTCATACGACTCGGTATTTCCTATGTCATATTCCCATGAAATCGTGCGTGAAACTTGGCAAGAAGCCAATATATTTGTAAATTCCGGATTTGAATTATGGTAGACACTTGATGAGTTTCACTATACCTATATATATGCTCCGGTTAAGGAGGGAATTTCTAATGAAGAGCTTGAGTTCCTCGTAAAGAGAGGGTATTTGTACCACGTGATCTATATTTGTCTATTTCACTTACTTACTCTGCCTCATATTTGCTACCTCATTACTGTACCTTATGTTGTTGGACCACTAATGAGTGTCGATGTCGACCCCTCGTCACTACTTCTCTGAGGTTAGGCTAGATACTTACGGGTACACGTTGCTTACGTACTCATGCTACACTTGCTGCACATTGTTTTGTGCAGGTACATATGTGACTAGTGGCCTTGAGAGAGTTGAGGTGTGTATGCATACGGGGACTTACGTGAGCTGCATTCCATTTTACGACCCGCAGCCGGCAGAGTCCCCTTCAGAGTATTTATATTTCTCCTGTCCAAGTTTGTATTCCTGACAGATGCCGTATTGTATTTTACATTCCTAGTTGATGCTCATGCACTTGTAACACCGGATTTTGGGGTGACTATGAGTTATTTTGTATTGACATTTGTTAAAAATATTATCTTTTACTTTGTAAATTTCATCTTCTACTGTTTAATGGAAGGAAAAATATGGTTTCAAAATATTAAAACGATAACCAAATTAAGTAATTATTGTTGGCTTGCCTGACAGTGGTGTCCGGCGCCATCACGACCCTTATGGATTTTGGGTCGTGACAACATGGTATCAGAGCACTAGGTTCACTTAGGTCTCACGAGTCATGAGTGAGTCTAGTAGAGTCTTGCGGATCGGTACGGAGACGTCTGTACTTATCTTCGAGAGGCTACAAGGCTGTTAGGAGCACTTCCGTTCTTGATTCATCATCGTGCGAATTGATTCTATTGAGACGTGTACCTTTATTTCTTTCCTATTCAATCTTATGCGACGTGAAGCGCTTGTTATAGATTGGGAATCGAGGAATTTTCATGGTACTAAAGAGGTGGTGCAGGATGTCTCTGCATGCGTGTTTGATTGAGCTATTACCATCGCCTTGCGGAAGGTCGTCCTGTTGTTTCAACTCAGCATCAGTACTGCCTATGGTTTTGAGATTTGGCATTAATTGTTATGACGATTCGTTTGTTGTTATCACACCATATTTGTGTAATAGTAGGATGCCTGTATATGCGTCGAGCCAATGAATGAATCAAAATGATATTTTTCTCAATGCGTGATTCAGAGGTTCAGTATTTTATTTCCAGTGGAGGGAAAGGCAATCGAACTAAGAATATTCAGGTTGGATTGATGGAGTAAAGAGACTTGATATTTTCGAGTGTGGTTGAATCTTCATCTGAGATGTGATGTCGTCGTCCTTGATTGAATATGTTAAGTTCACCGGTGTTATGGCCTTCTTCAAATCGCCTTTGGGGTAGAGTATTGTGAATGGTGTCGGGGAAGCGGCTATTAGATGTCACAGTGTGTTGTAGTACAGAATCGAATCGGTAATCCTAATGTGGATGGCTCGAGAACGATGATCTTCGGAGAGGTTTAGAGTGGTAGCGATCTATTGGTTCAAGTGTTACAGAGATGGGTTTGGAATTGGGGCAACAACTGGGCAGCGAAGGATGAGGAAGCACATGTGGGAGGTGTCTTGCGGTGGTTAAACTTCTAGAAGGCCAAGTGTAAGAAAACGAGAGTCGAGTATTGCTTAAAGGAGGAGGGTTTGACCAAAGCGGGAGAGTGGAAGAGTAGCATATGGGTTATGTGGTAGGATAGCCACACGCCTTGGGGGAAGTTAGAGTGATTTGGGATTCATGGTGGACAGTGACTAGGCCTACGAGCTTAATTTGGACTATTGGTTGCTATATTGAGGAATATTGGGTGTGACAGGAGGAAGTTGCTCAATATGAAGCAGGATACAACATGAATTTGGATTGGAATGTATTGTCGCACCTTTAGTTGATGCCCATGAGGAGTGAACGGACTTGTACAGCTGGTGAATGAGCACGGGCACATGATGGTTTATTGGTTTCGTGGTAATTGTACTCGGTGCAGCATTGTTGGAGGATGTCGGCATGGAATTTCCACATGTGGGATATCTCCTGTGAGCAGGTTAGCGGTTGCGTGGTGTTGATGAAGCTTCTACGAAGAATTTTACTGGCTATCCAGTAGGAGGTCGAATATGTGAATGTGGCTAGTGATTCAGAATGTTCATGAAATGTTTAGCATAAGGATTTCGAGGAATTTTGGCGGGTTGGTTGTGCAAGATCATGTCAATAGGGGATAAGGAATCTTGGTGGGTTCCAGAGCTATGTAATAGTAGCTTCAAGCCAAGTGGGAGATCCCCACCATCTATGATTGGATTGTGTAGTTGTCAACTTGTGCGATTTCTGGTTATCGGTGTATTGACGGGTTATCCTGACTAAGGAAAGAGAATATCAGTGGTAATTTGAGCAAAGGATTTGAGAGATTTGAGGAATGTGTGCTGTAATTGGCCTTAGCGATTCATGTTCAGGTTTTGGAAAGACTCAGAGTTTATGCTTCGTGGGGTTGTGATGTACAAGGAAAGGAAATTTAGTCGGTTGCTTCTTTGAGAGGGTGTACCTGTGCTAGGAGGGCCTTGGAGTTGATTGTATTTGGGACCGAGTCAGAGTGGGTGACTCTCAATAATGGTCCTAGTGGATTCAAAAGTTAAAGTTCGGTACCTAAGGATTTCGAGTCCGTAGTATGGCTGAGTATCGAGCTTTTGAGGCAGTTCATGAAAAGGAACTTTGAATATTTTATGTTGTCTTCGGTCTGCGATGTACCATTGGAGGAATAGGAGAAACTAACTTCTAATTCATAGGGGAATTTTCAGAATGGGTGTACCTTATTAGTGGTTCAAGAGTTATGATGCAATTCTTGTACTCTTGCGAATTGGCATGATTAAGTGCAGTGGGTAGCATGGGAATTGGAAGTTGAGGATCAAGGTTGCAGTTAGATGTTGATAAGAATGTCAAGAGCTCGGATGAGCAGGGAAGAATTCAGATGTTTAGAGTGAGCTGGTATTTCCTTTAGCGTCACCTGAGATCGGTGTCCTATGTAAGGGGCTTTGTGTACTAATTTGTGGATTCCCGATTTGCTTTACAACCTTAGTATGACCGGTGGTATGGATGTGCAGACTTGTTACCTGGTGCAGAAGCTCGTGGGAGTGTATCCCACGGGAAGATTGTATAAGTGTGACATGTATTCACTAGATTGATTAAAGATTTAAAGCCAAGTATAGAGATTGTGGTATTATCGCTAATGTGAGAATTTATGCCTGAAGGGCGTTCGGTTCATTTGATTATGGAATATGGACGTTTGTTCTGAATTTGACGGTTGTTCTTTTGTGTCGTGAATAGGTCATTGTGGGTACTTGAGGGGCTATTTAGCTAAGCATGGTAGGATCATAATCGATTTGAGGTTCGTAGATGGATCTAAATATGAATGTGGGATCTATATTAGGCCGGATGTGCTCATCTCAGCATAGCGTTGTTTTAGGAAGGGTCTTCGGGCCTTGGATGTTATTTCTGTCATCAGCTATTCCGTGTAATCTATATTATACCAGGTGGGTTGTGAGGTGGTTTAATTATTCGCACTCGTATTGAGGTCCCGTATGGTTTGTGGTATTATGTGAGAGGATGGCTCTCGAGATGCAGATCATATATCGCACCTTAGTTGTGCTTGAGTTTTGTAGCTTGTGACTCTACCCATCTCCCCAGGATTTGAATTATGCACTTGGAGTGCTTATGGTTGATATTCGAGCATTTCGTGTGTATGAGCGTTACGGCTTGATGTGTGTTTTCTTTAGATTATTATGTTGATTGGATCGGGTGGCACACCGCCACGGGTATCATGGTTAGATCGGGTTGCACACCACAACGGTATCATGTGTGGATCGGGTTGCACACCGCAATAGTGTGTTATTGAGTACAGTTTCCCATATCTATTATTATGTTTATTGCTTCTCATTTCCTGATGAAGGTTCATAAGATCTTTTCGGTTGTTTAAATTAGTTACGTGGGTTGAGTAGATCTTTCCAGAGTTTATTTCCTTATGTATCACCTTCGAGTTTGTAGGTTGTTGGCACATTGTGGCATCATATGAGACTTTTGGCAGTGTTTGAGGTGGCTTACTGCCTGAGCAACTTGTACTGGGTGAGATGAGATTATTGGACCTGGGATCAGTGCGATCAGATTTATATGAAGCATATTAAAGAGTAAATATTGTTATTCAGTCCATAATGAGGTAATGGTTCTTGTCGAGAGGAGAAACTCCTTAAATTGTGATTCGACAGGTGGTTATGAGTTCTACACATCTTCTCTATCGTGGCAGTATTGCAAGAGTTGGAACAGGACTTATATGAGTCATGAGGTGTGTCGTGAGCATCGGATTCGTGGGTTTTCGGCTGTTGTTATCAGAGGATATTATTATAATCATGTGAATTATGCGGTGCATGGTGTGGATTCCGCGAAGGTATGCGATCATGTATTGGTTCATCATGTAGTGATTAAATACGGCGTTCGTATGTTGGAAACAGACCTGGTAGAGGAATTTCAGATGTTGGAATTTGGTTCAAAGGCTTATTTGCCTAAATAAAAGGGAGGATTTTCATGTTTGCTCGAGCTAATGTGCTCAGGTAGGTTGTGATAGCACAGGTAGGTGCATGAGGTATTAAACAGTGATTTCAAGCAATTCTAGAGCAGTTCTTAGCACATTCGCGGATGAACGTATGTTTAAGTGGGAGAGAATGTAATGACCCGACCGGTCGTTTTGAGCTCTAGTGCGTCATTCGGTAATTTGAGGCCTTGAGTAGTTTCACTTCAGGTATTATGACTTGCACGTATGGTCGGAATTAAATTTCAGGAAGTTCGGAGTAAGTTTGGGAAGTAAGTTCCAATTTCGGAAGCCTTAAGTTGGAGGAATTGACTGAAGTGTAATTTTTGCATAAACAACCTCGGAATCGGGATTGGAATGTTCTAGTAAGTTTGTATGATGATTTTGGACTTGGGCGTATGTCCGGACCGGGTTTTGGATGACCCGAGAGCGTTTCGACGCCTATTATGGAAGTTGGCATTTTGGAAGAATTTCCTAAATTTGGGTTAAAGTGCATTTCAATGTTATTGAGGTCCGTTTGGGATTTCGAGCCTAGGAATAGCTCCGTATGGTGATTCTGGTATTGGGAGCGCGTCCGGATGTGGATTTGGAGATCCGTAGGTCATTTTGAGGTCATTTGGCGAAAGTTGGAATTTGAAGGCTTTTGAGGAGTTTGACCAGGAGTGGACTTTTTGATATTGGGGTCGGAATCCGATTCCGTCAGTTGGAGTAGGTCCGTAATGTCAATTATGACTTGTCTTCAAAATTTGAGGTCAATCGGACGTGATTTGATTGGTTCCGGTATCGAATGTAGAAGTTTGAAGTTCTAAAGTTAATTAAGCTTGGAATGGGGTGCGATTCATAAATTCGTCGTTGTTTGATGTAATTTGAGGCCTCGCGCAAGTTCGTGTTATGTTTTTGGACTTGTGTGGGAGTTTGGTTTGGAGCCCCGAGGTTCGGGTGAGTGTTTCGGAGTGGCTTCAGATTGTTTTGTTAAGAAGTTGAATTACTGGTTCTGGTATGATCGCAATTGCGATTGAGGAAGTGTTCGCATTTGCGAACCAGGGCTACTGAGGGAATGGATCGCATTTGTGAAAATATGGTCACTTTTGCGAAGCCTAAAGAGTTCGCATTTGCGAACTCTGTATCGCATTTCGATGAAGGCCAACTCTGTCAGGGGTCGCATTTGCGATGCTTTGTTCGCATTTGCGAAGGTCGCATTTGCGAACCCCCCATCGCAAATGCGACATCTGCGACTGGAGCCAAGGGCTTTTATTCCGAGACAACTCATTTCCCTCATTTCCCACTTGGACTTGGCGATTTTTGAGAGCATTATGAGAGGGGGTTCCATCATCATCAAGATGTAAGTGATTTCTTTTAGTTGTGAGTTAAATACAAGGTTTATACATGGATTAAGACATGAAAAATCATAGAAATTTGGGATTTTGAAGAAAATCCTACAAATTGGTATTTTTGGATTTTGACCACGAATTTGGGCACGGAATTGAGAATAAAATATATATTTGAGTTCGTAATGCCATGGGTAGTGTTTATCTTCGAATAATTTTTGTAATCCGGGCACGTTGGCCCGAGGGTTGCTTTATCGATTTTTCGAGCGGAGTTGGAAATTATTATAAATTGATTAATTATGAGTATTAGAGTATATTTTGATTGGGTTGCATCTTATTGACTAGTTTTGGATCGGCGGTCATCGGTTTGAGGTGTTAGAGCGGCGTTGGAGCCGGTTATGGAACTTCGGAGCAAGGTAAGTCTCTTGGCTAACTCTGTGAGAGGAAAATTACCGCTAGGTGATTTGTTTGATGTGTGCTACTTGTTGTGGGGACTACGTACGCGCGAGGTGATGAGAGACCGTACGTAGCTACATTCATGTTATTGTCGGGGTAGACTTAGGTTCACATCATGCTATAGCTGTACTATTTGAGTAGTCTCTCGCTTATTAATTCTCCTGCTTTAGATTCTATTTTAGACTAGTCTTGCTATTATAGAAACTTCACGGGTTCACGATTATCCATCAGATAATATTCCTCCCCTTACGGCATGGCTCTGGTATATATATATATATATATGTGTGTGTGTGTGTGTGTGTGTTTCAACGAAAGGTTTTCATTAAATAAATTACAATTCACACGTTTATTTGTGAGTGGGGTCAAGGACCCATCAAAGCTTCTTATTCTAATGGGATCGGGCCGTTCGCCTCGGTAGGATTATGTATTTCACTTCTTATGGGATCGGGCCGTTCGCCTTGGCAGGAAATTTGTATTTCACTTCTTATAGGATCGGGTCGTTCGCCTCGGCAGGAAATTTGTATTTCACTTCTTATGGGATCGGGTCGTTCGCCTCGGCAAGATTTATGTACCACACTCTCATGGGAGCGGGTCGTTCGCCTCGGCAGGTTAATTGATTTATCATATGGTTAGGGTCGTTCGACCCTCGGCAGTGCACAATTTTATTATTATGTTGGATAAGGTCATACGACTCGGTATTTCCTATGTCATATTCCCATGAAATCGTGCGTGAAACTTGGCAAGAAGCCAATATATTTGTAAATTCCGGATTTGAATTATGGTAGACACTTGATGAGTTTCACTATACCTATATATATGCTCCGGTTAAGGAGGGAATTTCTAATGAAGAGCTTGAGTTCCTCGTAAAGAGAGGGTATTTGTACCACGTGATCTATATTTGTCTATTTCACTTACTTACTCTGCCTCATATTTGCTACCTCATTACTGTACCTTATGTTGTTGGACCACTAATGAGTGTCGATGTCGACCCCTCGTCACTACTTCTCTGAGGTTAGGCTAGATACTTACGGGTACACGTTGCTTACGTACTCATGCTACACTTGCTGCACATTGTTTTGTGCAGGTACATATGTGACTAGTGGCCTTGAGAGAGTTGAGGTGTGTATGCATACGGGGACTTACGTGAGCTGCATTCCATTTTACGACCCGCAGCCGGCAGAGTCCCCTTCAGAGTATTTATATTTCTCCTGTCCAAGTTTGTATTCCTGACAGATGCCGTATTGTATTTTACATTCCTAGTTGATGCTCATGCACTTGTAACACCGGATTTTGGGGTGACTATGAGTTATTTTGTATTGACATTTGTTAAAAATATTATCTTTTACTTTGTAAATTTCATCTTCTACTGTTTAATGGAAGGAAAAATATGGTTTCAAAATATTAAAATGAGAACCAAATTAAGTAATTATTGTTGGCTTGCCTGACAGTGGTGTCCGGCGCCATCACGACCCTTATGGATT